>LZPO01045665.1:0-25948 GCA_001675575.1 Neotoma lepida | reverse complement strand
TCCCTAGAGTCAGAGTCAGTGAAAGATATATATGCCCTGGCCTTAAAATTAGTTTCCAAAAGCTAAGTAAGGCCAGTGAAGGAAACATAGTTAGGGTTACATCAGGGCCATCTCTTCCCTGGCCAACTGAATTGTGAAACCAACCAATCACAGAGCAGTAAAGTAGGTGCTTCTGGCCTTGGAGCTCAGATCAGGAAAAGAAACACAACCTGGGTTTGGGACCTGAGCCAGAGAAATGAACACTTTATCCCCAAACCCAGAACTAAGGAAGCCTGCCCTGACTCTGAAACTAGTAACAAGTAACACTCTTGGTCCCCAGAGTCAGAGTCAGTGGAAGATATGTGCCCTGGTCTTAGAATTAGTGTCCAAAAGCTAAGTAAGGCCAGGGAAGGAAATAGAGTTAGGCTCACATCAGGGCCATCCCTGCCCTGGCCAACTGACTTGTGAAACCATCCAATCAGAGCAGGAAAGTAGCATCCTGGTCCTGGAGCTCAGACCAGAGGAAGAAACATAGCCTGGGTTTGGGACCTGAGCCAGAGAAATGAACATTTTATCCCCAAACCCAGAACTAAGGAAACATGCCCTGACTCTGAAACTAGTACCAAAATAACACTCTTGGTCCCTAGAATCAGAGTCAGTGAAAGATATGTGCCCTGGCCTTAGAATTAGTGTTCAAAAGCCAAAAATGCCAGTGAAAGAAATACAGTTTGGCTCTCACATCAGGGCTATCTTTACCCCTAGCCCACAAAACTGACCAATTCTAGGGCAGGAAATAAAACTAGCCAATCCCTATTGACTCTGCCCCCAGGCCATCCTATATAGCCCTGCCTGGGCAGTTATGAGCTGTTTTCTCCACTCTGGTAGAGGCAGCTACTCTCCTGGACTCCTCCTTCCCAAATAAATCTCTTTCTCAAAAGAATTTTGGGTGTGAAGACCTTCATGCGCTGGCACACAGAAGAACTTTGCTGGGATGTCCCATAGTAGACTGAGCAAAGAGGAGCTGGACAGAAGAACTTCTCTGGGACTTTGGATGCCATGATTCTGGTGTAATTATAGTCATATCTTCCCCTGTGTCCAAGAGACCTTCAGTTACAATATCATTTAGTTGTACCCTTTGCATTGGTCTTTGATAACTTATAGAAGTATGCTAAAACATTCCTTTCATGATTTCTCCTGGAATTTTTGACTCATCTTTCAAAGCTGTTCTATCATCCAGAGCAATATGGTGTATTACAATAGGCATCGGATCCTCTAAGTGTTCTGGGGAGGAGTTTCCCCCATTGTGACTGGGAATGACAAGACCACGTTCAACATGTGGACCTTTACCATCATTTTCCTGATGGTAAAGGGTTGCATTGTTTGACTTTTATTGATCTGCATTTGTAGGTAAATGTTTTGTCTGGGTCCTGCCAGGCCCCACGTGGTCCAGCCCACCCAGTGGTCCCGCAGCCACTTATAAATTAATAACTCAAAAGCTTGTATTAATTACAACTGCTTGGCCATTAGCTCAGGCATAATACTGACTAGCTCTTATACTTAAATTCAGCCCATTTTTATTACTCTATGTTTTGCCACATATTCTGTGGCTTTACCGGTCTACAGGCATGTTGTTCCTTCCACAGCAGCTGGCGTCTCCTGACTCAGCCTTCCTCTTCCCAGAATTCTCCTTGTTTGTTTATCCCGCCTATACTTCCTACCTGGCTACTGGCCAATCAGCATTTTATTTATCAATCAATCAGAGCAACACATACTCACAGCATACAGAACAATATCTCCATCATGCATTCAATGGTCTAATGTCCGCCTTTGCCACATCTTCTGCATACTCCAGAAGATTGGGGTCTTCCATTTGTATCATCCCTAGAAGAAACAATGTTTCTAGGAATTCCCTGTCTACAATTCCTACTTATATGGCCTGGTTTACCACAATTAAAACACTCGCTGTTTTGATGTCTCTTCAGGCCTTTGGAAATCACCTCTCCTGTCCAAGCCTCATTACCATAGCTAAGAGACTCAATATTGACTTTTGTTTTTTGATCCACCCTTCTATGGGTGCTGATCTGACCTTTAAAGTCTAATTATCTATTTTTTCATTCTAAATTAGCATTTTCAAAACCGAAAGATTGAATTAGCACTCATCTAACTTCTGCATCTGATATCATTCTATTTTAGCTTTAGTCTATCTTCCCAAAAAAATCAGTGAAGGGTTCTTTTGAATCTTGTATAACTTTAATAAATGGCTCAGTTCTTTTTCCTGATTCTCAAATCTTATCCCAAGCATTTAAGGNTGCTGTATGGCATAGGGTCAGTGACTGTTTTATATAGTACCTTATAATATTCTTTTCAGAAACATAAGTTAGTTTATGTAGCCTGATTATTTACATCAGTATAACAGCCCTCACCAAGTATTTGATCTTGGGAAATCTCAAAACCTCTAATCTTACCTTGCTACTCAAGGGCCTTAGCTTCTTCCCTCAACCAGCTTTTCCATTCTAACTGATGACCATATTCTAATACTGTTGAG
The DNA here is from genome assembly GCA_001675575.1 of Neotoma lepida. Lineage (NCBI taxonomy): Eukaryota > Metazoa > Chordata > Mammalia > Rodentia > Cricetidae > Neotoma > Neotoma lepida. The sequence goes on along the minus strand of LZPO01045665.1, from coordinate 23,424 downwards.
ACTCATTGATTCCAGTTGTATAGAGTAATTTTGTTCTTAGAGGACCACGTATTCAACATCTGCCTCACATATGCTTAATGCATACCATAGGAAACTATTCTTTCATATGAATAGGTTCTCATTTACATTCTGTATATCCTCCAGGGTAACTGTCATTTGCTGGCCTTTCATTAACAGTAACAGAATAAATAATGGCAATTGCACTAGCAATTCTAGGCCTAGCCGTGCAGGGCAGTGCGCCCTGGCAGGGTCATTTGGGGTCAGGCCACATGGGCACCAGGTAAAGTAAGATGCCATTGAAGTCTGGTCAATAATTTGCTAAGTGATGAAATGGGAATTACACACTCATGAATACAGAATGAAATGGTGCTATTGCCTCCTTGTCTACCATGGAAGGATGGGGAAAGCTCCATACCAGCTCACCAAGCCATGGTATCAGGAAATCTGCTATGTCCCAGAGAGAGTATGTGACCTTCCTCCTTAGTTCTTATCTGGTCATGTACTCAGAAAAGACCACACCCCATAGGGATAGTCACCCCAATAACATTGACAAAATGGATCAAATTCACACAACAGAAATCTATATCTTGTCCTAAAGATACTTTATTTAGTAACAATTATATGAACTCTCACATTCTATGTGTCACAAATTATCCTAGTGGTGGAGCTTGCACCTGTGAAGAAAACCAAGGAAATGTGAGAAAGATAATAAATTTACAAAGTGAATTATATGTGTGTTTAAAGGAAGTGAGTACTGTGATAGAATAACAGAGGGAGGAGAACTGGGTTCTGGCGNATTGAGTGTGATTTTTTTTCCTAAGGTGGTCAGGGAAGGCCACAGAGTCAGAAACCTTTGAACAGAGACTTGAAAAAGACAAAGGACAAAGTTGGAATCTAAATTTCTGTTATAAGGAGGATTTGAGAAAGAAATGACATTCCAGACCAGATGGGAGATAACAAAAGTAAAACAAGAGCCATGGGGCATAGAGGAAGGAATGATCCCTGTGTAGACCCTGGGGCCAGGAGGTTCCCCGGATAGCTTATGTAAAAAGCCTAGCTGGGACTTGAAGGCAGGTACAGTTTAGAGTTGGCAAAGTTCAGTATGTATATTAGAAGACAGTTTGGGGCTGTCACTCAGTAGCCTGTCCCCAGAAACATGTAAGTTTCAATAATATGAGTGGAAAGGTGGAACATTTAAGTTCCTTTCCTCTCAGATCTGAGGCTGGGTGTTGGGAGGTTGTATTTTAATAGTACTGGGATTAGAAGAATTGAGTTGGCAGGTGTCCCTTGAGGCTGTAGGTTAGGGTAGTCATTGAAGAAAATGACCAGTACACGACAAACAACTGCTCCCACCCTAAGCCTTTTCTGTCTTCAAGTCATCACATTGCAGAAGAACCAACCATTCATAGAAATGCTGCTATAGAATAGAGCCAGGATGCCACCTGGTCCACAGACTGACTCCTTTTTGTTCATCCCACAAGTTCCCCGATAGTGTCAAATCTGTTGAAGCTCTATCTCCAGAGCACAGGATCAGTATACTGCCTCTTGAACTCCATAGCTGATAAGACTGCACTGCACCTGGCTTTGGAAACGCAGGAGCACAGCATGGTACAGTTCCTGATCTAAGCTGGTCCCCAAGTAGATGACCCCATGCTCAATGGATGCACACCTGTGGATCTGGCACCTAACTGGGGCCTCAACAGCATCTCTTTGACTGTTTGTGAGGCTGTTGCTGACTCCCTGCTGCTGACTGTGGAAGATGAGGCCCCCCAGGACCTGTGTGAGAATGTAAGAGATATATTCTCTGCTTGGTATGGCCTCCCATTCATAACAGGGGCACTTTCATTAGGGAAAGGACCCCCACCACTTAACAGTGGTCAGGTTTTAGATGTGACTCAGTTGACAGGGTGTTTGCCTAGGATATGGTTCAATTATCAGCACCACATAAAGTGCAATACACATATTATTCCAGCACTCGGGAAATGGAGGCAGGAGGATCAAAAAGCAAAGATCTTCATCTGTGAAGAAAGGTCAAGGCCAGCCTGAGCTATGTGAGATCCTCCCTTAATACCTCTATCCCAAAAAAACCTGATGGGACAGAACAGAACTGCTTCTTACCAACTGAGGCACCTTGAGCTAGTTTTTGCCCTAGTCAGACAGTTTATTTAGCAGCTCAGGCCCCAGGAGCCCAAATATGGACTATCCAAGAGGAGTGAATCACTGAAGCTACCAGATGAAAGACAATAAATTNTGAGCCCTGTGAGAATTCAGAGAGCCATGCCTCAGCACATGTCTGCACTAAACTTTACCAAATGTCTGAAACTACACATGTATACCTCCCATTTCCAGGTCTTGGATTTTTTTTTTTAGGTGTAGGGAGTACAGTTTGTTTTTGTTAAGAGGCAAAACTGAAATTTTACATACATAAAAAATATTCAGTTGGGCCAGGTGGCACATGCCTTTAATCACAGCACTCAGGAGATAAATGCCAGCAAAACTATGTGAGTCTGAGGCCAGCCTCCTCTACTCGGTAAATTTCCTGACAGTAAATTTCCTGATAGGCAGAGAGACATGAGAAAGCTAAACAAGTTAAATTATGCCAAACATCTCATACTTACCCTTCTATACCCACAAAACAGCCACAAAGAGTAGGCAAATAGATTGAATTACCTCTAAGACACTCCTGGTCCATGCTGCATAATTTTTAGGAGAGCTTGTCTGAAACTTTGGAGCTTGGCCATACTCAGATCACACACTACCTGGGAAAATAATATGACTGAGTCCCCTGCTGGTCTTCAGCTCTGGTGGGAAGAGTGCTATCTAGCAGCATTCCTGGGTTCTTCCTGGAGCATCTCATGACACTATCTCAATTTCTCTCCCATGTTTTTCTCAGCACCTTTCTTCTTTGCCTTTTGATGACCTGAAAATCTCCTGGAAGCCACTGCAGTGTACTGACTGAAGACTGGAAAGGGCTTCCATGTCTTCTTGTCTGGAAGCTGGAGCCACAGCTGATACAATTGGGACTCAAACAACATGCTCCTCTGCTGGTTAGTGTAGCCCTAAGTTAGAAGAAGAACAAGAAGAAATGAACCAACATGGGTTCTGATGATTATAAACTCAAAGCAAGTGCTTCATGTGAGATGGCTATTAAAATCATAAACATGGATATAAGTTGCAATTTATGCTGGAAAGAAAAACACTAGCAGAAAGAAGGACCATAAAGTGGGTGGAGGATCATGCTTTCGGTGGTTGAGGGAAGCTTCAGATTCTTGTTATATAAATCAGGACATGGGATGTGCAAAGAAAGGGACAGAGCATTAAGGGCAGGAACAGAAAGCAAGCCAGCAGGATTCTACAGGTTGGGTGAGTGATTGAGAGATCATTGTTAGAAAATGGAAAACTAACTAACTTTGACCTCTGTCTTAGGGTTTCTATTTCTAAAGAGACACTATGAACATGGCAACTCTTATAAAGGAAAGCATGGAATTAGGGCAAGTTTGTAGGTTCAAAGGTTTAGTCCATGATTATCATGATGGGAAACTAGGTGATGCAAAGGCAGACATGGTGGTAGAGAAGGAGCCATGCAGATCTGTAGACAGCAGAGAGACCCTGGGTCTGGCTTTAGCACCTGAAACCTCAAAGCCTACCCCTAGTGACATACTTCCTCCTACAAATACACACATATTCCAACAAGGCCATACTTCCTAACAATGTCACTCCCCGGTCACCTAGTATTCAAATCTGTGCGTGTGTGGGGGCCACTCTTATTCAAACCACCACCTACTCAGATGTTCACAAGGCTTGTCCACTAAGTGGCAATGGTCGTAACTGTATTTGAGGTGCCAAGGGTTGATGGCTATGTCCAAGCAGGGTGGAAAATAAGAAAATCTTCAGTACTGGGGTTCCCCAAAGGAACTATGCCTTGACTCCCTCCTGTCCCTGGCCTTGCAGGCTCTCTGTTGATATAGCCATGTTGGGGGCTGAGAGGTATATGGAGACCAGTCAAGAAGCTTATGGTACTTCCACAGCCTCCCTGGCTGCTGCACCTTGGCAGGAGAGGAAGCTGAAAGGGCAAGCATTTGCCATTCCCCCTCTACCCATGCTTAGGGTGAATACAAGGTGGGGGGCTTGGGAAGCAGAATGGATTAGCAAGTTTCTGACATGCATGGGAATGTCAGGATCCAGTGTGAATAATAGGAAGCCTGGGGCCTAACCTCCCTGAGAAACCTCAGGAGCCTTACCCAGGCAGGATGTAGGAATATGGCTCTGCAGATCAAGAAAGAGATGATTGTATTGCCTGAGTTGCTCTTATATTGAAGGGTACAGAGGTGACCTATGTGGTCAGACAGGGGGACTGCTCCTCTACTGGCAGGATGTTCTGCCCAGCCTACCAAGACCCTTAAAAGAGGGAGAAAGAGGCTCTTTATCTGTCCCGCTGGGCTGAAGCAGAGGGGACAAGGAGGCCACTGGGCACTTCCCTGGTACAGTCAGTCCCCTCAAGAGGGCAGAGGGGCTGAAGACCTGCAACCCTACTCACTGCTTTCATCACTCTGGTTTCCTGTAGTTTCTCAGAGACGATGGCTCAAAGGCAAAATATTTTCCCAGTATCAGAGAATACAGCAGAGCACTGGAGCCCTGGAGGCAGCCTCTTTTGCCATAAGAGTCTTACGCGCCTTTCCATTAAGCTGGTTCTTCTGAGCTACTACACGGAAGTGACAGCTGTGAGTCTGTGTTGCAGAGGTAATTCAGATATACAACCCCCTACCATTTCCGATATCTTGACTTAGGTGCTGGGCACAAGTGCTTTGCTTTTCTGCTACCTTTAACTCCTACTCCTCAAACTACCAGAAACTGACTCAGAGAGAGAATTCCAAGCTTTAATGCTGTTTCTCTAGTGCTAGTAAAAACACTGTTGTGCCAGAAGTGATAGCTATGACCAGGCCTACCACAAATCTCAGTGTTCCTTGAACAAATTTTGGTAATTGGAAATGTCACCTTTTGTTCGTATTTGAATAAACTACTGCAGTGACATGGTCTTGTGTTTTCGATGGCTGAAGCACTCTCAAAGGGCAGTATTTGGAGTTTAAAACAGCGGACAAGTGCCTTTCTCGTCACCTTTCAATACAGCCCAGGAAAAGCTCACACATCCTGAGTGTTACTTTACAAGGAGAGCAGTCCTGCATAACATGGAAACTTCTCCACTTTGCATAATTTTAATGTCAGAACAAAGCAAAAGAAACAAAAACACAATACACAATACCCAGCCTGCTATACTGTGGAAGGGGATTTCCCTGCCTTAAGGCAGTAGGACAGAATAGAAGAGATCCACTGAATTTAAGAAAAGAGCCAAGTGGGTTAAAGCAAGTCAAGGCTACTGGGGGAGTCACAAGGAAACTCAACAAAAGCTACCAGCTCCCCAGAGAGGTCTCCAATCTTCTTTGTGCATGCCAGCAGCACCCTCATCACCTTCAAATGCCTGGTGGGTTCACTTCAGGAACAACAGCACTGGGATCCTCTGCTGTTCACCTTATTATCATCAGTGCCTAAAAAGAAAGACATGAGATTTGAGCCAGATGTCATTAAGTCTGTCCAAGGGCTCAGGAGATCCACAACTTGCCGCCTGTATAGCTTACAAGCCTCCTAATTCACCTAGGCTTAGTTTGATCATGCAGTAGATGCAGTTTGAAGGGGTCTGGAGGTCCTCATGGGAGAAACCAGGGGAGAGGAGAGCAGTTTCAAACAGCAGTAGCACCAGGTTTTTGAGAGTTTTGTGATTTTTGTCAACCTAAGCAATTTGATGCAGGCTCCACAATGGGGTGGGCATGATTGATTTCTCAGTGCCTTTTTGGTCATCAGGTACCCCATTGTAGAGTTGTCTTGAAGTGCTTGGACCTTAGTGATCTGTTCCATGTTGCCTGTTCAGCCATAGGTGCTTGTCATAATGCAGCAGAGTGAAGACACAAGCCGATTGGAGATTGTCATCTGGGGACAATCCAGAAACTTATTTTGATACAGAGGCTCACATGATGTAGTTTTGGCTGTTCTGTAACTACTTAATCAACTTGGTCTTATCTTTGCCACTGTGATCTTCAACATCTGTTCTCACATCTTCAATTTTAGACACTTCCTTTCCTTTATCTTCTTCCTCTTTTTCACTTTTCTCTTCCCTCGGCCTGATCTTCACTGATCTCCCTCTCTCCTTCCTTCTCCAACTAGATCATCAAATGTATTGATGAGTCATGGAGAACTGAGCACCAGCAAAACCAGAGGTCATGCTCAGACTGCCAAGCCCATATTCACATAGAGAGTGATGGGATAGGCCATGAACTGTTTCTTCACCACTTCCTTGACCCTCCTGTCCCCTAAATCCTGTCTGATTTTCTTTTTCTTTTCTTTCTTTCTTTCTTTCTTTCTTCTTCTTCTTCTTCTTCTTCTTCTTCTTCTTCTTCTTCTTCTTCTTCTTCTTCTTCTTCTTCTTCTTTTTTTTGGTTGTTTTTAGAGACAGTATTCTCTGTGTAGCCCTAGCTATCCTATAATTAACTTGGTAGACCAGTCTGGCTTCAAACTCACAAATATCTGCCTAGCTCTGCCTCCCGAGTGCTGCAACACCATTGCCCAGCCTCTCTGATTTTCTATGATGTGTAGGATCACATTGGTTTCACAGTGAATGGGCTTACCTGTATAATGATTAATCATAATAAAATACGAAGACATGGAATTAAAACTTCAACTAGACCACTTTAAAAAACAATGCCCAAGACTTCTGATTTACTCAGAGAATTCCACCAAGCAGAATGCATAAAGCCAGCTCACTGTGATCTGCATGCACTGTGAAGGATCTACCAACAGAGAACTCCAAGGCATATTGCTCATCATCATGGTGCTCAGTGATCATGACCATTTTCTCTTACAACAGATAGACAGAATAAAATCCAGCCCTATACTGCCCAATTATGGAGATGCTTGCAATAGCCAGTGAAAGGGTTTTTAAGTTAAGGGAGAGCCAGCAAGATGGCTCTGCAGAAGGAAAAGTTCTCAAGAACCTAAGTGACCTCCAAAAGTACTCACTCCAAAAATACATAACTCAAAAAAGTTTTGAAAAATTAACAACCCAAAAGCAGTAATGAATTGAGAGTGTTATGGATAAAAGGCTACACACCTGGACATCCTCCATTAACAATTTTGTGCTAGAATTAGCAGTGGTTCCCAAGCAGCTTTGGTCATTCCAATGTCTGTGTCTAGCAAGGCCAGCTTACATCCCTGAGAGTCGGAGATGATGCCAATTTTCAGCTTTTACTGTCATCTATCTTAGAAGGTTCCCTTGGACTCTCATAGTGAATCTTGTCCCAGGCCTATAAATACATATATATAATCACATTATTCCATTTGTATAAAGTGTCCCTTCCCTTCCAAACTTGTGGCAGATTTTTGGGATCAGCTGATGAATTATTCCTGTAAATCACTCCCACTAAGTATCCCAATACACATCAATTCTCCTACTTCTATAATCTTTTAAAAATACAACAGAATACTCCCATCTGAAGCATTAGAAATCAACTCCTGTAGGAAACTTTCTTTGTTGGAATACAAAGTATTGATGATGAGGGACATGAGGTGAATGACTTCTGCAAAGCTCTCTACCCCTTCCCCTGCCATTTATGAATGAAAAGATGATGTAGTACCATGGATCACAATGGCTGCACCTTGTAAAATATTAAAGCTCACCTTTTTCAATTAAGTGGCCTTATTCAGAGGCAAAGATAATACTGCTTTAAGTCTAAAAGATGAGAACAGACATTTTTAAAAAGAACTTCAGTGAGAAGAGATCAAGAGGGGAAAATATTCAAACAATGGTTCTTCAACCAATTGAAAGTCAGGCTCTGTGAACTGTATATTAGCGCTCACCTAGGTCGTTCAGAACCTCAACATCTGCCGATACATTTTGGAAAAAAAGTCCGGAACTATAGTTAACTAGATTGAGAACTGCACACAACATCTGTGCACTTATAAGCAGGTCGATTGTTAACCAGACCTTTTCCACCATTTGGGCAAAGAAAAAACTAAGAGAAAAAGCAGCCATTTCTCTGTGCTGTTCCCCAAAGGCATAAGTTGATAAAACAGTTGTTCAGTGCCACTCACCAGGGAAGAAGAACCCCAGAGCACAGAAGTGGAGGTGCTCAGTGTGAAGGCAACACAGACTCTATCTTAGGGAAGGGCCACCATCTTAGACCACCTGCTGTACTCAGTTCCAGGAAGAACCTCAGGAATGTACCATGATAACTCAAACATATACAGGGCAGTATGCTCCTGTAGACATTCTGTCTGAGGTTTATGGCCTGTGACGATATCTAAATAATCCTGCTGAGCAGCCCAGACAATCCTGCTCAGCAAGTTGTGGTTCCCCGACAAAAAGCCCACCCTAATAATTTAAAATGTGGTTTCACACCTAATGTCTAGACCAATAGTTTCAGAAAATCACTTTGCCCCATATCCCTTCTACCCAATCCCAAATTGCCAAAGCATGTAATTCCTGGCTTGTGGTTTTTCCCTTTAAAAACTTTCTACCCCTGGGGGGTGACCCAGGTTTGAACCTGACAAAGGAAGCACTCTTAAGGGCTTGCATCGGAACCTGGCTCCTTGGTGGTATCTGGGGGTTTCACCAAGCGGGTACAACACTCAGGGCACAGTTAAATCAGGACGAAGAGCCAATGAGGTAAAAGCTCCACCGTGACTACTCTCGGTGAAGACTTGCATAGCCCCAACACAAGTAAAATAGTTACTGAACCTGCCCAGCCAGCCTAGTCAATGCAGAGCATGCTTGGGAAGGTAACACAAGGGGAGGAGGTGTTACTGTATACCTTCCCACCACCCAGCATCTAGTCACTGCTGTGGCGACCCAGAAGCTTCCACAACCATCTGAGCTCTTGGGAGAGGAGGAACCTATGAATCTTCTGTTCCTGCCCGTTCCCCATTCCTCCTCCTCCCCTCGAAGCTCAGGAAAGATCTAGAAAGGGAAAGTGCAGTGGGTTCAAGCAACCCTGCCAATCCCTGCATCCCTTGCCCAAACCAAGCACCTTGGGAAAGGCGTCCAGGACAGGCGACAGAGTCAACCTTGCTAGGCCATGCTGCATCACGTATAGAGCAGATCACCAGTGAGCAGAGGCTTCAGACTTAGAAGCTACATCTTGAANGGGATAGCAAAAATGGCTATGTACAGTGTAGGCGGCTGCAAACAATGGGAGCGGCCACCTGGACAGGAAAAGCTGAGTTCTCACCTTGTGAGCGGGTGATCTAATCGCCCCGGGGAGTCTTGCATCAGGCTTGCACTGCAAACAGCCTAACACAGCTGAAGACCTTCCCGGCACCTCACTACACAGGTCGCCTGGATGATAGGAAGGAGCCTTTGGGACAACAGATAATATCATGGGAAGGCTCTTGGAAAGGAGCCTCCAGAGTGGCCAGGGACGGGCTGCCAAGGCTTTACCTTGACAGTAGGACAGAGTGGGGCGGTGGATCGACTCTTACACAAAACCCTAACTACATAGAGGGGGTGACTGTAGAGGGCACTCCCACATGCACCAGGACCTCCATTTTAACTAGGAGTCACTTCTCTGGCCCCGCCTTCAAGATTCCTCTGCATTAAAGGAGTGGNTGGCATCCAGTGGACCAACTGTAACTGTTTGTCCCTGACATCAGAGAAGCAACGGGACCCTGTGTGTGTGTGAGCTGGAAGCTTTTCTCTGATTGTCTGTGAAGGAAGGAGCCACGTGGGCACTACTGCGATTTCTTCCAACAGTGTCGTGGCAGGGCCTGGTGCCAAGGTAAGGGACAATCTGTACGCCAGCCTTTTTAGGCCAGGGATGTGGGAGTGTGGCCAGAAGCGAGGGGTGGTAATGGCCAGTTTGGCAGAGTTCATTCCAGGGGCTGAGAAGAGCATTTGTGGGGGAGGGGAATTTAACAGTGAATACAAGGGAACGACCTAAAACGTCTTTCATTTCCAGTTTTTTGAAATAAGTAAGAGCTAGGATGCAGCTCAGTTACCTGAGTGCTTGCCTAGCACGCATAGAGCACTGGATTTGATACCTGGATCTAGGATATGGTGGTACAGACCTACAATACCAGCACTTAAGAGATGAAGGCTGGAGGAACAGTTCAAGGTCATACTCAGGTACAGCTTGTCTCTTTAAAAAAATTAGGCAGGAAAAAAATGGCTTTTATAGGTCTGGGCCACCGTCTGGATGTCTTTACTCCAAGCCTGTCCCTCCTCTGTGGTCCTAGCAGGGGGCACAGCAGCCACTCTCTGGACAAAAGGCTCCATTCTCCTGAAGAGACCCCACCCCCTCCCCACATAGGGGGGCTTCCTCCTGGACCCTGGATTAGGCACAAACCACACCCAAACACTGTTTTCACAGGGAGATCCTTTATTAAGCAGGGAAGCAAAGTTAAAGTGGCTGCTTTCTGACTCAGGCAGAAAAACAGCAGCAAATGACCTTGCACATGTAATTTTTAAGCAGAAAAAAATGGGATGTTTGTGTGATAATAGGCTAGGATGTGCATTTTAATAGGGCATGTTAGGTGAACCAAAGGAGGCTTTTGACTACTGAAAGATAGCTGGACCTTGGTAGTCAGCCTCAGCAGGAGGAAGTGCCGAAGAAGGTAATGGTGGCTAGCTTTAGGAATGTAGTCTAAGGCGTTAAAATGACAAGGAATGGAGACATGGAGAACAGTCTCAGAAAAAAGGACCGAGAGTGAACATTATCAAGTCACATAATACAGCAGTGAGACTTTAAGCCTCCATCCCATCTTTATTTTAGACAGGTAGACAGATATCACTGGGGAGCCCTTTCATTGACGGCCCCTCAAACCCCCCAGCCTAGGCATTCTGCCCCTACCAGCAGCTTGCAGCTTGGAGACTAAAGGGTTCCCATATTGTCATCTCTTATTATACTGAGGGACAGCCCGGAGTCTCTTAATGAAAAGGTACCTGATGTCATGAAATTCCCTCACTTGGGCCCTAAGCACATGCAGAGGCTGGCAAGGTATTGGAGTAGTCAAAGAGGTACATGAAGATGATGAACCAGAAGTCATGCTTAAAGACCAAAGACAGGTAGCAGCACGCTCTTGCATTGTACGGCAATATCAGGGGAAGAAATACAAGCAGGGCAGCCGGGAAACTTGGCAGCCAGTAGCTATCCTTATCAGGCTGTAAGGAACAGTTGCCTTCTGGCCCAGCCCAGAATGGTCCTCAGAGACCTTTGGAAATTGGAATTAGAAAGAACTTCTTGGCCTGGTTACCTTTGGGGGTGCTGCCCAGCTTGTGTTTCTTCCCCCAATATTGCTGTACAACTCAAATTGTGTGTAAATGTGTGTGGGGGTGCGTGCATGAGAGTGCAAGTGTCCACAGATGGCACTAATGCCCAAAGGGCACCAGATTCCCTAGAGCAAGTTATGTCTAGATTTGAAAAGGATAACTTCCTTAGTTCTTTGGTATTTTGTTTGTTTGGTTGGTTTTCTCCTTCTCGCCCTGCTACAAATAGAACTCAGGGGTCACACATACTTGCCAGCCCCATTATACTTTCTTGGTGGTCCTCTTAGACACTTTTGATCCCACAGGTCTGTACCCTACCCTCTACTATTCCACATGAAAACCACTGTGAGGCTCAGTCCTAGTCAAATACATTGAAATTAAAAAAAAAAAAACACAGGAATGACCTAGCTTCCTGCTAGAGAGAAGAGAGACTTAGTTAGACTTAACACCTGGTCCTCTCTTGGTCTTAGCCGTGCCACTGTAAAAGAGAAGAGAAGTTTCCAGCCAAGGGCAGGGTGGATAGGGCCATGAAGATCCAGCTGGGCACAAGGTTCCTTATGTTCCCCACACTCCACTCTTGTTCCCACTCTAGACTATGGCTGAATCCATCCCTGGAAGCTGTGGCAGCCCGAATCCAGGTACTTGTGCCTGCAATGCTGGATTCAACTTCAGCCTTCACAGCAGGGACCAAGGCAATAGTGACTATGCTGGATATTTTTCTGTGACCACAAGCCAAAGTCATCTGAGAATAGAATTTCAATTAAGAAAATGCCGCCATAAGATTGGGTTGTAGACAAGCCTGTAGGGCATTTTCTTAATTGGTGATTTATTTTGGGAAATTCTACCTCATCCCAGTAATACAGTTCCTCATGTTGTGGTGACCCCTAACCAAAAAACTTCTGTCACTACTCATAACTTAAATTTTGTTACTGATTTGAATCATAATGTAAATATCTGATATGCATGATATCTGACATGTGACCCCTATGAAAGGGTAGCTCAACAGGTTGTGAACCACCACTCTATGGCCTAGGAATCAACCAGTTCCTGCCCTATTTGGGTCAAGTTCCTGTCCTGACTTCCTTCATTGATGAGCAGTGATATGAAGTGTAAATGAAAAAAATCTTTACTCCCCANGTTGCTTTTAGTCACAGTGTTTCCACACAATTAGTAACCCTAACTAAGACAGTGACTCTGAAGTTGAAGGGAGGGCAAGAACCAGGATTGAGATCTAGAGAGAGAGGGGACAAATTCTGTTCCTGAGTGATAAATGGGTGGCTGTGGACAAAAGACCAACACAGACACAGACACAGACACACACACACACACACACACACACACCACGCAAACACACTCAGAGAGAGCAGGTGATGGGAGCACTCAGTGCATGGATCCTGAAGAAGGCCTAGTATCAGGTCACAAAGGGAAGTGGTAGAAAGAGGACACAGCAAAAGAAATGAAAGGGGTGAGGAAGCAAGTGTGGACAGCCACACTCTTCAGCATGGCTGTGATAGAGTGATTTCTGCAGTGATTATCTTTGTTATAGTACCTATATCCTAATGTGTATCTTGGTCAATTGTTGGAGTGCTTTTTTTTTTTCTCAGCTGGAATGGGAACTCTTTAAAGCAGTTACCCACTGAACTACAAGCACTGTAATAACTTCAAGCACAGTTACCTACAAGCAATACACACAATGAGGTATAAGCACTCTCCCCACTGAGCTACAGACACTCTACTCATTGTGACAAAAAGTTCTCTACTCACTGAGCTATAAGCACAAAATTTACTCAAGATACAAGGACTGTACCTAATGTGCTATAATCACTTTTCCAAGTAGGCCACAAACACNACCACATCTCCCCTTTGTTTTCCTTCCGTATCTACCCTGTTGTCTGAAAANCAGGTTAGGGCACAGAGATTCATCTTGTGTAACTTCATTTTGTTCAATTCTTCACACTCCTCCTAAATACACTGAGTCCCTAGGTGCAGCATCAGACGTCTTTACTTCTGTTCCAGTCTGAAGACAAAACAGCAACTGAGCTCAGAGTTCAAGCCTCTCAAATGCAGTACTTGTGCTTGATAGTCCTACCTAAGTATTGGGAACTCAGAAAAGTACATTTTACCTCAGTGAGTGATGTAGATGTATGGTCTTCTTGGACAGTGATGGGAGTGGCTCTAACTAGGTTGACAATAAGTTGATCAAATTTAAAAAGTATTATATTTGCAAGATAGATTGTGCCATGACATGACTGGTCTGTTCTCTAAGATAGCATAACAAACACAGTAAAAAGCAAAACTCTCTGATGTTTAATTCATCAATAGTTCTGCCTTCCACATTTAAACTCCTTGTTCTACGAAGGATGGAGCATTGAAATGGCACATCAGCATCCCAACTAAGCATGTTAGAATAGAGTTGGTGATGCCCAGCTGTATACACGATTGATGCAGTACCCATGTTTGAGCAAGGATGAGAGTTGTAGCATTTGGAAGCACAGTTTTGCTCCTTTTAATTTGTCCATCTGAGATGAGACACTGTGGTCCTATTTGATATTAAATTCCCTTCATCAAGGTACATCCCTGCATCTAGACCTAAAATGTGTATCTTCTATTCCCTAAAAGATTANTNNTNNTGAGACTATTACTCCATTCTGTTTTACAGAGATAGAAGATACAATAAAGAGTATTCTACAAAGTATCTTTTGTAACTAACTTTCATTATTGTTTATGGCTATGTGTCTATTTGACTGGATATGTGTATTAGTCCTGTGTGTGTCTACAGCTGTGTGTGCCTCCTGCCTGTAGAAATCAGAAGAGCCATAGATCCTGTCTTAATTAGGGTTCTTATTGCTGTGAAGAGACATAATGATCACGGCAACTTTTATAAAGGAAATTGAAGCTAGCTTGCAGTTTCAGAGGCTTATCATCATGTCAGGAAACATGGTATCATGCAGGCAGGCATGGTGCCAGAGGAGCTGAGAGTCACGTCTTGATCTGCAGACAAGAGTAAGTGAACTGTTTTCCACACTTGTCCATAGGAAACCTCAAAGCCTACCCCCGCAATGACATACTTACTGCTACAAAGCCACAGCTACTCCAACAAGCCACACTTCCTAATAGTGCATTACCCTTGGGGCCATTTTCTTTCAAACCACCACAGATCCCATGGAAGTGGAATTAAAATCAGTTGTGTGATATCACAGGGGTGCTGGAATCTGTATAAGTTTCCTCTAGAAGATTATGCTGTGCTCTTATTGGGTGAACACTTTTTTTCACCACTGTTAGACAACTTTTGTCTGGGAATAAATGGCATGGGTCATTTATATCACAAGACATTTATATCTCTAATTCTTTAGGTCTCTTTTTCCTTGGAATGCATTTTCTACAGCAGCACATTGTAAATGGGTAATTTTCCATTACAGGGTCTGTTGACATTCAAGGNTGTGGCTGTGGACTTCTCTCAGGAGGAATGGGAATGTCTGGAGTCCTCTTGGAGGGACCCGTGTATTGATGTGATGTTGGAGAATTACAGGAATCTAGTTTTTGTAGGTAAGAATTCTCTTGTTGAGAAATCCTTGATATTTATTTGTTTTGTATGTATGAAAACTTTATGAAAAGTCTAGGGCCCACCAGAAATGAGGGAAATTCTGGAAAATAAACATAATTTTTTCAGGATTTTTTCTTTATAGTTTTCTTTTGTTCTCTGAAAGAGCAACAAATACTACATACTGTGTGATCTCTCCAGCCCTCTTATTTTGTAGTATTAATGAAAGCTTCAAAGTACAAAGAAAGTTGAATATTCAGAGCAAAGAAATTCATTATAATATACTTAGTAATTGGAATGTATTGATATTAATAAGAGACCACAAGATGGGAGGCACCACTGTACACCTTTCTGCCACACAGCATCTAGTCATTGCTGTGGGGACAACAGTCTAAGCTCTTGGGAATTTTCCTGGTCAGGCCCTTTCCTCATTTCTCCTCCTCCTCCCCTGGGAGCACAGGAAAGATTTAGAAAGGGAAAGTGCAGTGGGTTTAAGCATCACTGCCAACTCCTAAGCCCGTTCCCAAAACCAAGCACCTTGGGAAAGGTATCCAGGACAGGTGACAGGGCCAGCCTTTCTAGGCCATGCTCACTGGTGAGTGAGCAGACACATCAGATCCAGAAGCTACATCTGGAAGAGACAGGAAAAATGGCTGTGAACAGTATAGGTGGTTCCAACCAGTGGTAGCAGCCACCAGGACAGGAAAGGGTGAGTCCCCACCTTACACACAAGCTGCTGATCGAATCCACTTGGAGAGACTTGCCTAGTGCTTGCATTTTGGACAGCTATGAGCAGCTAGAGATTNCCATGCTTGTCACTACGCAGGGTGCCTGGATGATGGGAGCTTTTGGGACAACAGTTAAGATCATGGGCAGGCTCTTGGGAAAGAGTTTCCAGAGCGGCCAGGGACAGGCAGCCAAGGCTTTACCTTGACTGTAGGACAGAGTGGGGTATTGGGGATCGATTCTCACACCAAAACCTGCCTCAGGGGTGACTGTACAAAGCTCTGCCACATGTACCAGGCCCCCTATTTTAACTGGGGAGAATAAGCTCTGTCCCCTCCCTAGGATTCCTCTGCATAAAAGGGGTGATATTCAGCAGATCAAAGGCAGCTGCCTGCCCTCTTGACATCCAGGAAGCCATTGTTCCATATCTTGGAGGGTACTGGGAACTGCAGGAACCTGTGTCTCTGTGTGTGAGCTTGAAGCTTTTCTTGGCTGCCTGTGCCACACTGGTGCTTACTGAGATTTCTTCCAACAGTGTCGTGGCAGGGCCTGGTGCCAAGGTAAGGGAGAAACTCAACCTCAGTCCTTTCCTGCCCAAGGATGTGGGAGTACAGCCGGGAGCTAAGGGTGGTGCTGGCACACTTGGCAGTGTTCATTCCAAGGGCTGAGAACAGCATTTGTTGGGGAGGGGAATGTAACAGTGAATACAAAGGAAAGACCCAAAGCTTCTTCTTTATCCATTCTTTGGAAGTAAGAAAGACAGGCTGGGATGTAGCTCAGTTACCTGAGCAAGCACAGAGCACTGGATTCTACACCTGGATTTAGGATGTGGTGGTACATACCAGCAATACCAGCACTCAAGAGGAGAAGGCTGGGTAACATTTCAAGGTCATACTCAGGAACAGCTTATGTCATTTAAAAAAATAAGCAGAAAAAGAAAATAGTTTTTAAAGATCTGGGCCACAGTGTGGATGTCTTGTCTCCAATCGTTTCCCATCTCTATGGTCCTTGAAGGGGATACTGCACTCCCTCTCTGGACAAAGGACTCCATTCTCCCTGAAGGTGACCTACTCCACCCTACACAGTGGGAACTTCCTCCTGGATCCTGGATTAGGCACAAACCACAACCAAACACTGCTTTCACAGAAAGATCCTTTATTAAGCAGGGAAGAAAGTTTAAAATGGCTGCTTTCAACCTCAGGCAGAAAAACAACAGGAAATGAGCTTGCAGGTGTTAGGTTAAGAATAAAAAAATGGGAGGTCTGTGTTATAATGGGCTAGGAGGAGGTGGTACATTTTAATAGGGCATGTTAATTAGGTGAACCAAAGAGGCCTTTGACTGTTGAACTTTGGATAGCTGGATTTTGGCAGTCAGCCTCAGGAGGAAGAAGTGGCCATATATGGTAATAGATTTTGGTAGCTAGTTTTAGGAGTATCATCTAATGGTTTTTAGCAAGCCAGAGGGAACTGGGGAGAAGGGCAAGGCTGCCAGAGCTACATGCTCAAGTGGGCTAGTGTCCCTTCATTCCTCTTATACCCAGGCGCACACTAGGGTCATGTTCAGCTATTAGAGCCAGGGTACCAGCCTTCTGTCCACTACAAGGAATTAGGTCACAGCAAGATATGGGGAACACGACAAAGGAAAGAGTGTTTAATCAGAGAGCATTTGAAGGGACCTGGTTTATGTTGGTATAAAAATGCCAATAAAATGACTTTGGGAAGTTTTTTGCTTCTTGCTTTGCTACAGATAGAACCCAAGGGTCACACATGCTAGACAAGCCCTCTGCTACAGCCCTCGAACTAGCCCCACCCCACCATTATTCTTTCTTGGTAGTCCTCTTAGACTTCATTGATCCCAAAAGCCTGTACCCTATCCTCTACTTATCCACATGAAAACCCCTGTGAGGCTCAGTCCTAGCCAAAGACATTGAAATTCAAGAAAAAAAGACACAAGAAATAACTAGCTTCCTGCAAAAGAGAAGAGAGACTTAGACTTAATACCAGGCCCTCAGAGAGAGAGAGAGAGAGAGAGAGAGAGAGAGAGAGAGAGCAGGTGGTGGGAGCACTCACTCAGTGCATGCATCCTGGAGAAGACCCAGTCTCAGGTCACAAAGGGAGGTGGTATGAAAGTGGACACAGCAAAAGAAATTAAAAGGGTGAGGAAGCAAGTGAGGATAGCTACACTCTTTAGCATGGCTGTGATAGAGTGATTTCTACAGTCTACTTTGTATCTTGGTCATTTGTTGGAGTGCTTTTTTTTTTCAGCTGGAATGGGAACTTTTAAAGGCAGTTACCCACTGAGCTACAACCATTGTAATAACTCAACTTCAAGCACTGATCACAGTGAGCTACAAGCAATATATCCAATGAGGTATAAGCACCTCTATTCACTGAGATGTAAGCACTAGCCACACTGTGCTACAGACACTCAGACACTCTACTAACACTACTAACTGAGCTGTAGGCCCTAAAAGAACTCAGCTACAAGCACTGTACCCTACGTGCTATTATCACTTTTCCAAGTAGGCCACAAACACTACCACATCTCCCATTTGTTTTCCCTCCACATCTACCTTATTGTCCAAAAACCAATTTAGGGCACAGAGATCCATCCTGTGTAATTTCATTTTGTTCTATTTTTCCATTCCCATTAAATGCACTTAGTTCCTAGGGTTTGCTTCAGGCATCCTTCTGTTCCAGTCTGAGGATGAAAAAGTAGCTCAGCTCAGAATTTGAGGCTCTCCAATGTAGTGCTTGTGCTTGATCCTCCTACTTAAGTATTAGGATCTCAGAAAAGTACACTTTACCTCAGTAAATGATGAATTGTCTACTTGGATAATGATCAGAATGGCTCTAACTAGATTGAGGATGAGTTGAACAAATTAAGAACAGGGTGACATTTGCAAGATAGATTGGACCATGACATGATTGGTCTGTTCTCTAAGACAGCATGACAAACATGGTAAATACATGTCCTCGATCTGCCAGCTAGAATTAAATGAAATGCTGTCATATTCAGATACTGTAATCTAGGTAGTTTCTACCAACTAGAAGATCTGACAACAAAGGGCAATGATGGAAAATTTTAGAACCACTGATTCCTTTTCTCAGGAAATGAGTAATCAGAGATTGTGACTATGTTGATGTTGGAGATAATTTTCTATATTGATCCTGAGAACACACAGTCTTATCCTGGCCTCTATCAATACAGTAGAGTCTTTTTCCTGAGCTGTGAACTTGAGATCCTGTCATTAAACTGTGCTCTCTTGCCCTACATAAGCCATATGAAGAACACTGTGATGTTCTTCTGCCTTAAGACCACATCCTGGTTTCCATGTACTTCCTTAAAGGGAATGTGTTTTACCTGCCTTTAGTGATGCATCCATTGCCATCCCCCTAGTACTCATTATTGTAGTGGTATTTGCTCTGCCCATGACCTTGGCCTATATGGCTCGAAAGAGGCAGTGCCTCTTGCCTGCATAAGTGACCCCTTAAAAGGAAAGGGAGAGGGGTCACATTTCTACTCTTGGTGTGATCAGGCACCAGATGGCTAGGTGCATTCACTCCCAGACAGAACAGAGGACAACTTCAGCTGTTTACTTGGTCTTGTACTCGTGAATGTACATCCCTATTTCACATCTTAACAAAATACCTGGTACCCATTAAGCAGACTCTCATGGATTTCTCAAATTATCTAGTGCAGCAGTATTTGCTCCATCTATTCATTTTATTTTTCACTGCATTTTTGAGACAGGACCTCATGTAGATCTAGCTAACCTGGAACTGACTAGATAGTCAAGGCTATCATGGAACAAAGTAATCCGTGTCTTCTGCCTCCAAAGTGGTGGAATTGAAGACATGCCTACCATGTCTAGCTTTACCAAAACTTAATATTAAACACTCTTACCAGACTGAGAGTCACTAACTTTATTTTTGACATTGTAATTTCATTACTGAGGATGATGACTATTTTAAAGCACATATTTTTGAGTAGTTGTAGAAGTGGTTCAGCCATTTAAGAGAACTGGTTGCTTTTACAGATGGCATTTACCTTATTACTTAGGCTTATTCCTAGATATTTTTTAATCAACCTGAAGGGGTTAATTTACGAATTTATTTTTGAAATTGCTATTAATGATATCTAGGAAATCTAGTGATTTGGGTGAATTCTGAATTCTGAAAGATTCCCATGGTGACTGCTGTAAATTCTTTCTGTGATCACATCATCATTACAAGGGAGGTTGATGTCTTTCTGTACTACCAGTATCTCCTTTACATCCTTTTTTATTGAAATTTCTCTAGGTCACTTTTATTGCTCTAAAATGAAGAAGACCTGAGAGAATATACATCTTCCTTTCCTCATTGTGTTCCTGCTAATACTGCATTTTTGTCTATGTTCATCATCACTGGGTTGTACTTGGTAAGAGTGTTGGGTTTTGTTGTTTTGATTTTTTAGAAATATATTCTGGCTGGATAAATTACTAGCAGTATTTTTCTTCCCTCTAGTTGGAAGTAGTGGGTTTTTGGTTTAGTGTTTGGGATATGGTCAATTACTCTCCAGCTCCCCTCTCTCTATTCAACTACTTCACATGTAAAATGTGCTATTTCCTGTATTCCCAAGGAAAATTTCACTCTGAGATTTCTATGTATACTTTGCCTCTAATTATGTTCTGCATTGCTTCTTGACTGAATTACCTGTGTTATTTTATAATTTTCTTTAAGTGTACTTCCTTCTCCATGAATTATAAGATCCAATGATTAGAGTGTAATGATACAGTTGATTGTTATTTTCTTTCAGTACTCTAAATATATTCTGCTGTGCTCTTTTTTTCTGGATAAATTTTGACAAGACTTCTAACATTATTCTGATGTTTTTGTCCTATTATGTGCTTTGGCATTTTCCATAACTGTTTATTAATTTTAGGTTTATGTTTTTGACACCTTGATGTGAAATGTCAACAAGAGTTCTGGTCTTTGTTCCTACATCAAAAACTTAGAGAAGAATTATCAGAGGCAATGGCTATGTCGCCCATAAATGTGCCCCAGGTCAGTGTACTGTCAACAATGCTTTGAAAATTGTTTTTATATTGAGACCATGAATGCTTTTAATTCTCTGCCTCTGGTAATGTCATCTAAAATATTTATTATTATGATTTTACTTTTTTTTTCTTCCCTAGTAACCAAGATATATTTTCATGAACTTAAAACCTGCAAATCTCAAAGAGACTCCATTATAAATGATTATCCAAAAAATATAATGATATCCAGATCTTATAAAGGATGGACTTCTGTCTTTATATATTCCTGAAGAGGGAAGATCTCTTAATAATGCTATTCCCTTTGGAGACCATTTTCTTTCAAACAACCACATACTCCCTCACTCCCAAAGGCTTATAGCCACATCATAATGCAAAAATGCATATAGTCCAAATTCCAAATTTCCCATAGTCTACAACAGTCTCAAACTTATTTGAAAGACTAAAGTTCAGAATCTCTTCTGAGATTCAANCAATCTCTTAAGTGTAATCCCCTGTAAAATCAAAGTCAAAACCCAATCACATATTTCGAACATACAGTGGCACAGAATATACATTACCACCAAAATACATAGGGAAGAGAGCATAGTGAGGAAAAATTGGACAAAAGCAAGCCTGAAAAACAGCTGGGCAAACTCCAAACTCTGCATCTTCATGTCTGATGTCAAAGCTCCTCAGATCTCCAACTCCTTTCAGTTTGGTTGACTGCAACACAATTCTCTATCTGGGCCAGGTTCCACTCTCTCTTTGGCAGATATTCCATGGTTCTGGCAGCTCCAACATCTTGGGGTTTCGAAGGCAATCCAGGCTTCATTTGCACAGTTTCACACAGTGGTCTCTCGGGTCTGCATTCAGGGACTACACTGATACATTCCTGACCTCAATTGCTTTCCTTAATTGTGGAGGAAAATTGCATAACCCTTCTCTTCTATCCATGATACTAAAGCCAAAACCATGTGGCCAAAACTGCCATCTTCTTCTGCTTCCTGGGGCTGTAACATGGCCCCCTTGTTCAATTACACCTTCACTAGCTTACTGTATTTTCCATAATTGTCTTAGTTGTCCTGGAACTCGATCTGTAGATCAGGCTGGCCTCAAACATAGAGATCCACTTGCCTCTGTATACAGAGTACTGGGATTAAAGACATGTACCACCACACCTGGCTCTAAACTTTTAATTCCTTTTCACAAGTTGGAAACAGCTTGGTGGGAATCTTGTCCTGAGGTCATCACACACTTTATTCCTTATCTTAGTGTGTGTGTCCTTGAACACAGCAATTTGTTCCATTCCACTGCCTTGTGCTCTTTTTCTCTCTAAATTGTACATTTTGTATTTCTCCTTCCTCAGCTTGCCTCTTTTCATTATAAAACTTCATTAGGGTTAACACTATTTAACCCACAATGCCGAGCTTATAATAGTCTGTTTTGAGATTTCCTTAGACAATATAAAAAATGCAAAATTCTTCACAGGCAGACTTTTTTGGACAATGCAAAAGGTAGCTACATTCTTCAACAAAATAACACAAGAATGATTGTTCGGCAACATACTAACTGTCTTCACCTCTGAAACCTCTTGTACCAGGCTCCCATAGTTCTAATCATCCTCAGCATGACTGTCTTCCTACTTGTATGGCCCATTAAGCAATGCTGAAAGCATTCTATTGCTTTCATAACCCAGAAAAACAAAGTACAAGTTCCCCTATACAAAACATGGTCAGGCCTATCACAGCAATACTGTAGTCGGAGGTAACAACTGTTATCTTAATTAGGTTTTCAAATGCTGTGAAGACACACCATGACCCCAACAATTTTATAAAGGAAAGCACTTAATTGAAACTAGCTTACAATTTCAGAGTTTTAGTCCATTGTCACAATGGCAAGAAAGATGGTAGATTCCAGGTTGGAGAAGGAGCTTTGAGTTCTACATCTTGACCTGCAGGCCACAGGAAGTGAACTGTCTACCACACTAAGCATAGCCTGAGCATAGGAGATCTCAAAGCCACTCCAACAGTAACAGTTCCTCCTGCAAAGCCACAACTATTCCAACAACATCACACCACCTAATGGTGCCATTCTCTTTGGGGACCATTTTCTTTCAAACCATTAAAGATCCCAGGGAACTAGAAGTAAAATCAGTTGCATGATGCCAAGTAGGTGCTGGTATCTGAATGAGTGTCTTCTAGAAGAGCGAACAGTGCTTTTATCTGCTGAACCATTTTTTCACCATCTCTAGAAAATGTTTATCTTGGATTAATGGGCATGGATCTTTTACATCACAAAACAGTATCTGTTTCCTTAGGTCTCCTTTTACTAGGAAAACATTTTCTCCAGCAGTATATGGTAGATGGATAATTTTCCATTAGAGTCTGTGTACATTCAGGGATGTCATGTGGACTTCTTCCAGGAGGAATGGGAATGTTTGCAGTCCTATTGGAGAAACTTGTGCATTGATGTGATGTTTGAGAGTTACAACAATCTAGTTTTCATTGCTAAGAATTCTCTTCTTGAGGAATATCTCCCTTATCCATTCTATTCATCAGCTTTCTAAACAATCTAAAGACTACCATAAATGGAGGAAATTCTGGTAATAAACATAACTTTTTAATGTTTTTTCCATTAAACTTTTCTTCTCTGAAAAAGCAACCAATACTATATTTGTATGATCTGTGCAGGCCTCTTATGTAGTATTTATGAAAATCTCATATTTCAAAAAATGTTGAATATTCAGAGCAAGGAAGAACATTATAATACTTAGTGACTGGAATTTATTGATATTAATATCAGATTAAACTTTACTTATTTCTTAATTTTAC
>LZPO01045664.1:0-25968 GCA_001675575.1 Neotoma lepida | reverse complement strand
AACTTGTTATGTAGTTGCGCTAACCTCAAACTTATGGACTTGAGCCACCACATCCTAATGATTTACCCATTTGTAGCCTCTAATTTGTATCCCTCTTTATGTCTTCATTGTTGTTCAACTCTAGATCCACATGTAGTTGGGTCCTATATAGAAATTCAAGTTCAACCTACATAAGCAAAAAAAAAATTCCATTGCCTACTGTGGTTTATAATGATAACCATATAGTAGCATACTTCTTATTTCTTTAGTACATGCTGTATACTATTTGGCAGATAAAGAAGCCGAGGCTCTGCTATGAAGATTAATTCCCCAGACTCTCATGACTAATAACTGCGTAAGCCTCAGCACAAACAGACCAAGGATCAGGTGAGTCAGACATGAGCTCAGATCCCCTCCATAGCAAAAAATGTCACAGTGCTTCCTACACTGGATTTGCTGGCCCTGGTTCTAGCACTGGAGGACCTGAGTTTTTTCCTCTCTGCCCTGATTGTATTAGAGCTTAAGGCACTCATGCCCGTCTTCAGCCCACTTATTTCCCTGGGGTGATACCTGCTTCTCAACATATTTTCAGGCCCTCTGTCTGCTGTTTTCCCCAGACACAGAGCTGAAGAATCCTCCCTGAACATACATTTCTTAGGACTTCCAACTTCAAAGCCATGCCCTCCTGGTGCCAGCTGAGCCATATTCCCCAGAAATAGAGCCCAAGACAGGGAAAGTCAGAAATATATGATTTATTGAGAAAGGGTACTTAAGAGAGCATCTAACAGAGAAAAAAAGAACAGGTACTGTAGGGAAAGAAGTCATGTGAAGATGTGTACACAGGTAAAATATAAACTTGTTTTCATCTTGGAAATACACTACAGTATAAATCACAATGTCACCCCTGTGGTCCCCACCTCAAGGCATGGGGGATGACCTTTTATCTCCATGTATTAGGTAATCATTGCTATAGGTTTCTCTGGGTAGGGAAGTGTAGGGAATGTGATCTGCTAGGCATCAATGGAGGTCCCTTTGGGGGTCTCCTTGAGCCTTTAGAAACCAACACTCACTCAAACATCTATCATAACCAAAACTCTGGCCTCTAAACATAGTGTATGAGGCCAGGGAAGAGGCAGGGGAAAAGTCAGCATTCAGCTTTCTTTTTTCTCACCCCACCCCCATCCTGGCCTCTGCCTGCTCCCCACCATCCTTTATGGCTGGAGTCCCTCATACCAGCTATTCAACCACAGACACTGTAGATTTTCATAAAAGCAGAATCAACCACATGGGCGCCTAACCCTTATTAGTGTTCTAAATCTTTGTTGACAGTTACCAAGACTCCCCAGGTGCAGCGCAAAAGTCAACAAGGAAATAAAACAGCAGCTGGTTTATTCCTTGGGGATAAAATCCCCTACATGAATAGCACCTGGGTATGTGCCCACAAACCTCACGGCACTGCGGGTCCCAAGAGTTCACTGAATCTTCCCTTTTAATCCCGCTTTCCCAGCCTGTCTGTGTACACAACACTTCACATCTTCCAGTTCCGTGGACCAGTGTGCCTTAGGAAGCTGAGGCAATAGTGATCAGTGAAGCTGTCCTATTAACTTCGACAGCCTGGAAGGCAGACATTGGATCCAACTGCTTGCTGCTACCTCCAACCATCTCTTGGCAAAATCTCTACCATCTCTTTCCATTGTTTCCTTATTCTAAAACTCCTATCATCTGATGTTAAACTCAAAGTGAATTCCATTGTATGAACTGAACACCTTATTGTAGCCCCAATAAAATTCTCTACCTTATCTTATCAGAAACTAAAGAAATAAATGCTCAAGGGAAACCATGTAGAGATCCTGAGACAAATATGCTCCCCATTGTCACTCCTGCAACCTCCTATCTGATTTGATGTCTAGAACCACATGTTAATGGCACAAAGGTATTCTATGATGGTGACAGTTAGCTTTGGCAGGGGGGGCCTGTTAGTGAAAGCAGATTCTAACAAGTCAGTGCTGGTGACCCAAGGAATCAAGGGAATTTCATGCATCAAATTTCTTCTGTCAAAGAATAGTACATAATACATAATTGTGAGGCTGACAACAAGCAACCTCTGCATTGCAGTAGCCTGGCACTATAAAACATTTGTTCTAATTTATATACCATCCAATGAAGATTCTTTTGGTTGATGAGACCCAGATGTCTTAATCTCTGACATCCCATCCCAGTTTATTAAAATCCCTTCCATTAGGCAGATGTATAGTGAAAGAAAGAAATTGAAGAAAGACCATGAGCAATTTCATGGGGCATGTTCTACTGAATAATCACATAGATACAACTAGGTAGAGAGGAGTCTTGAAAGTGTAGTCTAGCTGTGTACCCAGAAAAGAAGGAGAAGTTTGGCTGAAGTTTATCAGAATGGGCTAAGTACTGTCTCTAGACTGAGAAACAGAAAAAATTTAGAATAACCACAGAGGAAAAGAAGAAACCAAGAAAAAAGCAGGTCTGGTTCCAAGATTGGTAATATCTATAAAACCTCTCTATTCTATTTCTGGAGTGTTCAAGAACTACAAGGGTCTGCTGAATACCCTGGATGAGACAGTGTAGACCATATGGAGACAGAGATAAGAGGAGTAATGCAGTATTCACTCCTGAGAAGGAGCAAGTGTACTCAAAGAAAAGTCAGATAGTCAGACTGGGAAGGTAGACCAAATATCACAGAGGAGTGGGTAGGAATCATGTTAATTAAAACAAACGAACAAATAAACAAAAAGCAAGCAAACAGAAAAGCAATGTCCAATCTATCATTTAACCACGACAACCCAGAGGAAAAAAAAAAGAGAAATCTGAAGGCCTTGTAGATCATGGAGAGAGCAAGCAGACTTGACCCTGGGTTAATATTACTCCTACAGAATCACAAAACCATGGAGCAACTCCAGCACTCAAAGAGACGATCCTGGCATCAGGTTAGAATTAGGAGTGTGAAATAAGTGATTGTTAGGGGTCCAAGGTAGTATGATACACTTGGAGAACTGGTTATTTATACATGCCTGCTCCAGAACAGAACAGGGTAGATTGTGTTGAATTATCTCCCTCCCTCCCTTCCTTCCTCCTCCACACTCTCTGTGTATTTAACTCCATCAGCACACACTATGTGGTTAAGCCTTACACTGATGTTCTGGTGACATTAGACTGCTGTAAATAGCTTTTCTAAAATACTAGGCACTTCTGTCACATTAACCCATTCGTGCAGCTCATTTCTACAACAGCAACCTGAACTAAGAAACAGTCATCCTCCATCTTCATCTCACAGAAAGAAGCAACCCAGCCCTCTAAAAACACGTGCTTCACCAGCAAAAACTTGCCAGACTTTTCCTGCTTCTGGTCCTCCATGTCTCTTCATGGTATTTGATAGGACTTGCTCAGCTCAGCTTTAACTGAAGTCAAGAGTATTTTCAATGTTTGTTCAGTGGGCTAGCTATGAGGTGTCATAATTCTGCTTAAGTAACTGAGTCATTTCCTTCTAGGTACAACCTACAATAGATGGCTCAACATGGAGTGGGAGTGTGCTTTTGCAGGTCACTCTGTCCCTTGTCTCTCTGTGATTTGGTATGTCCTACTGGGTCTCTGACTCTACTCATGCTGTTCTCTTTGTCTTATATCTTGCTCCTATATATTTTTGTGTGGCTCATTTTTGCACAGTGAATAGGGTCTAAATCTCAGTTACTCCAAAAATCCTGTTGGGAATAGCGTACCTAAAATACTGGGTACTTCTGTTACCTTCCTCTACCTTCCTCTTCTGTGTTTCTGATCATGGCATGTATCACTCTGCTATTGCAGAGCTTATTAGTTGACACTCATTGTTATCTATCTCTCCTTGCTCCATGTGTGATGGGTGATGTCGTTCTGTATGCTGTGAATATGCGTTGCTCTGATTGGTTGATAAATAAAGCTGTTGGCCAATGGTGAGGCAGAATAAGGTTAGGTGAGACATTCTAACTAGGGAGAGAGGAGAAGAAAACAGAGCTGAGCAGACGCTGCTGGCTGCCGCCAAAAGAACCAAGATGTAAAGGTACTGAAAGGCCACAAGCCATGTGGCAAAAATAGATTTATAGAAATGGGTTAATTTAACATGTAAGAGCTAGTTAATGAGAAGCCTGAGCCATTAGGCCAAATAGTTTGAAAATAACACAAGCCTCTGTGTTTATTTGGGTCTGAGCAGCTGCTGGCCTGGGCAGGACACAGGAAAATCCAACTACAAATGGCGCCCAATGTGGAGCACAAACCCAGGACCCTGAGATTAAAAGTCTCATGCTCTACCAACTGAGACCTGGACAAAACATTCTCCTACATATGCATGCAAAATTTCTAAGGGAGTCACTTTGTTTTATTCACTGTGATATTTCTGGGATCAATGGGAACTTAAGATTTGTTTGAATTGGCACTGTGTTTTGTCTGTCCCACCGCATCTTCCATGGCTTGGTCCCATAACAATAAGGGAATGAAAAAAATGACAGACAGACAGACAGGAAAACTGGGATCAGGCAGACTGTGCTCCCCATGATGGAGTAGCACAAACTATGCAACAGCCTATAAACTCAGCATGTTTCTTATACACTGCACAGGAGAGGGAGTTGGCTAGTTCTGATGGAAGGTCTCTGGAGAAGAACAGTCTCAGACTGTAGTCATTCAAAAGGAGGAAACTATCCTTGCTAGTTTTTGCACACACTACCAACATTCCCACACAAACCAAAGGAACACTTGAGCCGGATCCTTACAGGGACAACTTTGCCACTCCCATGGGTCTAAGACATTAGTGTCTGTCTTTGACGTGGCTGTGCCCATGTCTACAATTCATATTTATTTGAGACTTCTTCTGGTCTTTACCTGTTCACTGAAGGCTTTCTTGATCCCCACACTGCCCATGTTAGTCTTTCATCTTGAGCATTAATACCACATTCGTAAGTCCAGCCCAGCTCCCTCCCCAAACTAAAATCATACATTCATATTGGCCATGTGCTTTGGGAAAAGAATTGTGATTTTCTAACTTAGAATTAAGTAATTCCAGGCTTTCAGAAACATTTGCTATAAGTAGCTACCCTTGTATCCTCTACTTTTTCTACAAATTATATAAAGACACTTGGGTAGGTGAAGAAGCCTTCAATTAAACTTGAACTTAGTAAGAACCATGAATGTCACAAAGTTTCCTCCAATGCCCCCCCCCCACTGGCTTTGTGATACAAATGGACAGAATAGATTTCCACTCTCTCATTCTGACTCTTCCAGAAAGACATGTTAAACTTTATGTTCCACACACCAAAGCTGCAACTGTCTTGTTCATTTATGTAAACCAGTGACCAAGGACAGTCCTTATATGATGTTGATGCTCAGTAAATACAGCTTGAGTGTCTGTTGAATGAACACAGTAACCAAACACTAGAATATATTTGCTTTTTAACTGGGTAAGGTCTTCAAACTTGAGAAAATGGTCCAGGGGTTAGTGCTGCCAGAATTAGTGCTGGTAAAATCACTAAGAAGAGAATTCATGGAATTTGCTAAGAGATAATAGGCTATGAGTGTCTTTGCTGATTTTATAATTTTACATAGTGTTCTTTACTCAGTGAAACCCACCTTCTAATAACAACTTAATTTGATAATGTGCAATTTCACTGTTCCATTATGTCGAAGGTATTTAAGATTCAATAAAAGGTGTTAGGCCTTTCTCATTCTCCCTCATGCAACCTCCTTTCTCCCACACCTTCACAGACACTTGAGAAGCAGGCTTCTCTAGTCCATTTCAGTGTGTTGGTGCATTCCATTTTTCTTTCTCTCTGTCTTCTGATTTAATAATGTGCTTGGTAATTGCCACAGGTCCCCAAGAGTAGAGTGCTGAGCTCTGTGTAGTAGATGTTTGTGTATTTTCACTTTACCTGATACTTGAGCCTTGTCAGAGTTTACCATTAACACTGGAGCTCACCTTGAAGACAAACTGCAGGTGATAATATTAGACTGTATCACAGTCCCTTCAGAGTGCCTCGTGATTATGACTAAATTCGTAGTAAAGCTAATGTCTTTCACAACTCTAGCTGTTTCCATAGCACACACCTAAGCTGCCTCACACCCTGAAGTATTGCAATATCTCCAGTGTTAAAAGGGATCACAGCTATTCAAAATAGGTCAGCCTGACCAGATGGAGGCCGTTGCATTTGCATGTGCTATCTGAACCTCTCTTCCAGCACATGATCCCTGAAGAAATCAGTTTTCTTGCTGTATCATGATAATCTCACCTCCTGAACACTCGTTTCCTTCAAGAGCAGATCAGAATCAGAGCAACATGACCAAGATAGTCTCTAAAGTGTGGTTTCATATGGAGATGTGGGACATGGTTTGTAATAATATTGAATAGCAAATCTTGTTTGCCATCCTTGGGATAATTTCAAGAGCACCACACTTGATTTTATATTCCTCCTAAAAGTAGGGCTTGTGTTTCCACCTATTGAACTTATTGGGGGCTTAGTTATTTCACTGATAATCAATGAAATGTGGCAACAGAACTGGTCATGTGATTTTATCCTGGGAAGAAACCCAAGGCTGGCATGGAGGTGTATGTGGAAGGGGAGAACATGCCAGCCAAAAACCCCTGGCTATTTAAGTCCTAGCTAAAATCTTCCCAGCCCAGGCATCATACATGTGAGTGATAAAGCCTGTCCAGAGGCATCTCTACCCACAGTATCCAGANGAGCCTAGTTGACCTTAGAACTTTAGAACTAAGCCACTGTTTTCTGAGGATGTTGGTTCTGTCATAATGAATAAACAGAACAGAAGATATATTACACATATTATAATGTAGAACTTGACGAATGATTTTCCTGTCCACTAGGGATATGGTCCTTGATGGGAAGTACTGCACTGTGTGCACAGAGACAAGGTAGTGTTTCACAGGATAGCAGTTACTGGATGGCTGTGAGCTATGGTTTGGGGGATAGTCAATATCGCCTTCCTCAAGAGACATTTCAGCTCTTAGCCTCTACTGTAGTCATCATTCTGATAAGACTTGCAAACTTAGAAATTTTTAGAATGTTAGAAATCTCCAAGTCCAGCTTTATAACATTCAAGGTTTTGAGAAGAGACTTCCAAGGAAGCAGGATAGTAAATATACCTTATTACCTGTCTTAATCAGGGTTTCTGTTGCTATGATAAAACACCATGACCAAAAGCAACTTGGTAAGAATTTATTTCAGCTTACAGCTTTCAGGCCACACCCCATCACTGAGGAAAGTCAAGGAAGGAACTCAAAAACACCTGGGGGCAGGAATTGAAGCAGAGATCATGGAGGAAAGCCTCTTCTTGTGCCATGTTCAGCTTGCTTTCTTAACAACTCAGGACCACCTGTCCAAAGGTAGTACCTCCTGTCCTAGGCTGGGACTACCCACATCAATCTTTAGTCATGAAAACGCACTACAGACTTGCCTATAAGCAATCTGATGGAGATATATTCTCAATTGAGGTTTGTCTTCCCAGGCAACTCTAGCTTGTGTCAAGTCAACAGAAAAACATTCCCTTACTCTGTTCTCTAGGGTGGGGCTTCTTCCCAGCCTCAGAAGTAGTGCTAGACTAATCAAAGTAAGCACAGTGATGTGCACAGGGAGTACTGGAGCATATATGCTCCTTCTTCTTCCATAGATGAGAAGAATGATGCTCTGGAAGCCATTGGAGCCATTCTATGATGAAGACAAAGAGGATCTGAGGGTCCTGGGAATGGATAGACAGAATAGTAGCACAAATGAGAGGGAAGAGGAGTGGCAATTATCCTGGTGATTTTGAACCCCAAAGCCAGCTAGTTATTCTTGAAGCTTCCTATTCCCTGGACTATTTTGTAATATTAAGTGCACAAACTCATTTTTGTTTATCTAAGCAACTAGGTTTTTTTTTAAATGGTTAATACCTTATGTTAGGCTTCTCTTGCACTTTTTATTTGTAAAAAGTTTTCTGGTGTTACAGACATGTTGGGAACAGATGCTATTAGTTCTATTTGTCTGGTACTCTTAGTCATGTAGTGTGGTAAATGATATGTTGGTGGTGATGATGATGATGTTGTTGATGATGTTTAATAAGTACTGATCAGGCTCTGAGAATGTTTCAAAGGCAGGATGCTCTATACCCAATACTGACAAGCATGTTTAACCTGACAATTTCCCTTCAGGGACTATACAAATCTGTTCTAAAGCTTTGACTATAAAATCTCATTTAATCATCTCCATGATATTGTAGGGTGTTCTATTATTTCCCCATTTACAAATTATAGAATGGAAGTAAAGAAAGGATAAATAATATTCTTCAGGTCATACAACATGGAACTTTGCAGTGCCTTCACCCATGCCCCATACCATCTCTGACGAGGCAGAGTACCTTTTAATTAGCTCTGGAGTTCTGGACTCTGTCCTGTTACAGTACCTTTGTTCTTTCAGCCTCCACCGAGAGGGTCCCTGATCAATGCTAAGGGGAGAATTTCTGTCATTGAAAACTTGCCTCCACCAGCAGGTCTTACAGCCCAAGGTATTCAGTTGACTCACATCTGCTTGATCCTTCCCAAGAATACAGAGATCAAACGGAGGAAGGATTTTTAACTCAAGTTGTCAGCCTGATTCTGCTTCCAAAAATACTCCTGATTATAAATATGGCATTCTGCTTTAATCTTCAAAAGGAAAAAAAAATCAAATTGTAGCTGACTACAACTCCCTGTTTAACATGGATAAAAGAAAGATTCTGTCTCAGTAAGCTCTTGTCGCTCCCCCCCAAATTCCCCAAAAGGCTCCAGACAGTATATACAGCATAAACTTGGGAATCCTCCTATTTCATCAC
Organism: Neotoma lepida; assembly: GCA_001675575.1. Taxonomy (NCBI): domain Eukaryota; kingdom Metazoa; phylum Chordata; class Mammalia; order Rodentia; family Cricetidae; genus Neotoma; species Neotoma lepida. Next base: position 17,136 of record LZPO01045664.1, on the reverse strand, counting down.
CCCACAGGATAATTCAGATGATCTATGCACTGCTGTCAATCTCAGGTACAAAGTCTTGCCTTTGACATTCTCTCAGAGCCTGGCATCATTTTCCTTCAAAAGCCTTCATCTCCTCCATTCTATGGAGATGCTAGGGTGCAGCACCACAGACCACTACGCTACTTTTCTAGCTGCTGCAACAAAATACGGAACAGCAGCAAGNTAAGGGAGGGAAGTTTGTGTTTGGCTTGTTCTTGGAGATGGTACAGGCCATCGTGGAGTTCATGGCAACAGACTACACAATTGGGAGTCCTCTGGTATTCCTCACACCTCTGTGCATCAGGAAACAGAGAGCTCAGGTTAGAAGTGGGATGGGTTAAAAAGCTCAATGCTCAGCTCATAGCAACCCACTTCCTCAAATCAGGCTTCACCTCCAAAAGATTCCACAGCTCCCTGTACAGCTAGACATAAAATGTTCAAACCCTTGAGGCTCTGCAGAAAAGGCTACATTCAAACCCAAGAGTGCCCTTCCCGCTTTATTGTCCCCATTACTCTCCTTTGATAATTGTACTATGCTCTTCCTTCGAGTGAAGAACAAAAGCAATAGGCATCTTAGGTCTCTTGCTTACCCCTTTACCAAAAAACCAGTAGTCAGGAATAGGTAAGGCTTGTTTATAGTTTGGGCCAGAACTGGGGTTAGAAAAATGCTTAGTTTTTCTGCCTTTGCTGTGGTGGATATTATAGTTTATAGAAAAGATGAAACAAAAACCAGGAAACATAATTGTGTATTTTGCTGTGAAGTAAATTTCTAAAACAGTGAGGCATCTCGTTCTCTGGCATCACAGCCCAGGCTTGTTCTTGACCTCAGCATGACATTACCTGGAGAAACTAATTCTTTACAATCCATTCTTTTAGGGCCACTACTGCACTGTTACACAAATACCCTACTGCTGCTCAGCCCTTTCTTTGTAGCACTTTCCATACTACAAGGGTTTGTGCCTCAACTAAAGTGGTCCTGTAAAAGAATTGCAGAGGTTTTGGGCACTCAACACATCATTTATTTTAATATCCCCTTAAATACCTTTTGAAAAATCTCTTAGATGTCCATTCAATTTAGAAGATAGTTAGTGTGTAATTTAATTGACCATAAAATTTCAAATAAGTAAAAAGAAAATTATAAGCCTCTTGTACAGCTCTGACAATTTAAGGAGAATGAGACCTTTGAGTGAAGCCATTAGGTACTTAAGAACAGGAGAAACATGACTCTGATGTGGTCAAGAAAAACAGCTCAGGAATTTGTAAATCTTTTATTTTGCTTTTAAGAAGAACTTCCAAAACACAAACCCAAGGTAGCTGTTAACCAAAACTTGAAAACCATTTACTAAGAGAATTAATGCTGTTGCTTTAATATACACTGAGAAATATTGATAACCAGCTTTATCATTTTTAAGTGATGATTCTTATCTAGCCTGTAGGCTTGATGTTTATAAAGAAAACATTTCAATATTCTGTCATCTGTTAACATGTGTTGCTCAGCCTACACAGTTAGTCAAATTCCCGATCAGATGGGCCATCTGCAGACTCCACACACACCCTTTCCTATCTATCTTTGCTTGGACCTATAGACACAGCAGTAATATCTCAAAGTGACAGAAAAGTGACGGAACAAGACTTAACTGTATGTTATACAATGGCTTCCACATAAACCTTACATTGGCTCTGCCTGACTCTATGAGATGGGGTCAGTACATTCAGAAGGCATGAGAAGCTAAGTGAGTGATGAAGACAACATGGTCGGCGTAGCATTACACACTGTTTTCACTCACTGACCATTTATCAAGTCAGGCACCTTGAAGGCTTATTTGCAGGTTTTGTGAATCACAACCCTGAGTCTCACCTCTAGAGTCCAGGACAGTAGTTCTAAAAACTGAGGCCTAAGAGTTTGCATTCCTAACACACTCCTAACTGATGTTGGTGTCTCTAAATGGAGAGACTACTTTTGAATGCTTCAGCCACTTACACAGTGAATGACAAGTGTCATCCCTACCTTCCTAAATTCACAGCCCCTGTAGGATATACACCCACCAACAGGGTATAATCCAGCTTGCACCATATGGAGGGATGGGGCCGTAGTAAACAGGAGATCTGTAGCATACATGCAAGGGGCTCCTAATTACAAGCCTGGGAATCAGGTTGGGGGAAGGTTCAGGATAAGCCGAGAACCTCAAGGAGAAATTCTTGTCCTGTCAGAACATCTGGGGTATGTGAGAGGAAAATGGGAAGGGGAAAAGTGAGAGGGCTCTGAGCACAGGGGACACTTGCAGAAGCCCGATGATGAAAAGGACTTTTCAGGAAGCAAGAATCCATTGACCATGAAAAGAGTGGCAAGAAAAAGACTAGATCAAAACACATCATAAGTTATTCTTAAGCACTTGAAATGGCAATTGTCACCAAGATCTCATTTTTGGAATCCCCTTCACTTCCTGTCCTTGCAATCTCTGTTGACAACACATAGCATGTAAGAAGAGTCTATTACTGAGTAAAACAAGGCATGCTCTCAAGGGTGGAGAGTGGACAGTGACCAAAGGGACAACTGTGCTAATCTACATCAAGCAGACTTTATACCATACCTAAAGTCTCTGAACCAAGCAGCTTTTCCTGCACAGTCGAATTTGTCTTGTCCATGTGGTTGATAAGTCTGGTTTGAGTATTAAAGAGGAGGCAATAGTAGATCCCTGGTTTTTGTCAGAAAGTCTCCTGCCGTACAGTAATCTGTGTACCATTAGGACTCTAGTTTTAAATAATTATCAATTAATGACTTTCCAGGCTATTTAGGATTTCAAGTCTCTATCCATGGCCAGAGGTAGGACTTAAGTACCACTCCAGTGACTAGTGATTAGAGTCCTGAGATTTATAGGCTACTGATTTTAAGGGAAGGGTCTAGTCCAGTTGTTTTCTACCAGTTACTCCTCAGTGCCCCTGAGCTGGCATCCTTGGTTCTGTTGGAGAATACCCTCCTCAAGTCCTGAGATATGTGTGGAGTCTCTGATATTATAGCACCTCTGCAACTTCTGCTTTCTTTTGCCCCACAGTACACTTCCTTCTCACCCGCTGGAGTATTAGTTACCCTTCCTCTCAGGTGCTGTTTCTGTATCACAGAAGGTGTTGCTGGACACTTGCAAAAAATCTGTGTTCTCTACAATAAAAATATTCAACCACTTATGAGGTAGCTTCTCAAAACACGTAGATGAGGGCCCAGCATGGTGTCACACAGTTAATCCATCCATCACTCAGAAGGCTGAAATGAGAGGATCAAGAGTTTCAGGCCAGCCTGGACAATAAATATAGTGAGACTTTATCTAAAAACAAACAATAACAACAAGAACAAACAAACAAAAACAAACAAACAAATCACTTAGGTCAAAGTAATGTCCTCACAGATGTTCAAATAGAAATCAGTTTTNAAAAGTAAGAACAGAAGAGCATTAATGATGTCCAATTGATTGATATGGAAATAGTCACAATGTTTCACTAAAATAATTACCATAATGACATTTTTTATCAAGTATCATTGGGCATCATTAGCCATTACATAGATGCACATCAAAAAGACAGTGTGATACCATTTTACACCCCTTAGATGACTAAGCAAATGTTGGTAAGGGGAAAGAATTGGGACCCTCATGTCCTGCTGAAATTGTAAACAATACTGAGATTTTAAAAAAATACAAACACTTTTTAAAATGGTCTAATAGTTAAAAGGTAAGTATGTTACCTGCCTTCCATGTCTACACAGATAGCCAAGAGAAGTAAAAACATGTCCACAGAGAAACTTGTACATGAATGCTAATAGCTCATTTATTATGATCACAAAGTGAAAACAAGCTATGTGTTCATCAATTGATTGGTAATAAAATGTCACACACTCCATATAAAAAATTTTCCATAAAGTAGAATTCTGCATTATTACANTTGAAAACATAGGTTATGTTTAAAAACACCTTTAAATCTAAAGGTCCATCATAAAAGACAAAATGTTGCATGGTTTTATTTAAAGGCGAATAGGCAACTTCAGTGAGACAGAAGGTAAACTAGTGGTTGCCAAGCNTGATGATTAATCTTCATTGTCAGCTTGACTAGGTTTAGAACCATCTAAGACACACATCTCTGGGTGTGTCCTTAAGGTTGTCTCTATAAAGGTTTAACTGAGTGGGGAAGACCCACACTGGATCCCATGGGCTGGATTTCAGGCTGAGCATAAGGCAGAAAAGCAATCTAGGCATTGGAATTCACCTCCCTCTACTTCCTGACTGTGGATGCAATGTGACCAGCTGCCAATGCCTTATTACTAGCCCTTCCCTGCCATGGTGGACTGTATTTCCTAAAAAACATAATCCAAAGCCAACTTTTCTTCTTTTAAATTGCTTTTTATTGGATATTTGGTCATAAACATGAGAAAAGTCACATCAGGTAATGGGATAAGAAGGGAGGGTAGGAGCTGAAGTCAATGGGTGTAGTGGTTTGTTGATGGTGGTTATGATAAATGCTCTGAGATTAAATACTAGGGATGGCTGTTGAATTATATGCTTGTGCATGTTTTCTGGTGTATGAATTACATCTTGGCAAATATTTTTCAAAAATTATATGTATTAGATTATAAACATCTATAGTATGTTTTGATCACTTTAGTGTGTTATGTTAGTCATCTTTTCATTACTGTAACACAATACCTGAAAAACTAGATGATGTGGTGATTTGAATTAACAAAATACTTGAGAAACTAGAAATGATGGTTTGGATAAGAAAGGCCCCATAGGTTCATATATTTGAATGCTAAGGGAGTAGCACTATCGGGAAGGATTAGAAAGTGTAGCCTTGTGGGAGGAAGTGTGTCACTGGGGATGGGCTTTGAGGTTTCAGAAGCCCAAACCAGGCCCAGTGATTCTCTCTCTTCCTTCTGCCTGTGAATCTGAATGTAGAACTCTCAGGTACTTCTCCAGTACCATGTCTGCCTGTGTGCCATCATGCTCCCTGCTATGATGAAAAATGAACAAAGCCTCTGAATCTGTAAGCAAGTCTCAATTAAATGCTTTCTTTTATGAGTTTCTGTTGTCATGGTGTCTCTTAACAGCAACAGAACACTAAGACAGAAGATAACAAAGAGAAAAGGATTGCCTTGACTCTTGACTGAGGAGGTTCCAGATTATTAAATTGGACTGGATCTGTGTTGAGGTAGCACATTATTGTAGGACTACACAGCAAAGGAAAAGCTGCTTATATCACAAGTCAGGGAATAGTGAGTAGAGAAGCAAGAGAGAGTACAACCTCAGTGACTTAAGGCAGTACCACAAGAGTCCAGATCCTAATGATCCCATTACCTCCTGTAGCACCACCATGGAGATTAATCCTTAAACACATGATGCTTTGGGGGATGATTACTCAAACCACAACATATGTCATATAGAGAGATAATATATTATATGTTTATTGCATATTGTATAATATATAAATGTACATTATATAACACAAANATATAAAAGATGTGGATGTGGTATAATTGCTAATTTAAAAGCTTAAAGGAACTTGAATTTGTTTCACATGCACAGGACTCCTTCCATTAATATGTTGCCTCAATTTCTTTCAAGGATCTAAGATTCAAGTCAAAGTTACATAAAACAAAAATATCCATGAATCTAGTGCAGCACTTGTCAGGCCATTTTCTATTTGNTGAGTGTTTTTGTTTGACTTGGTTCGGTTTTATTTGGTTAATGCATCTCAGAATTAAGAAACGTTGTGGGCTTCTAACACTAGCTTTACTCCCAGTAGCTGTAATGCAGGCAAGTTAGCACCTTCTCTCTGTGTAGATTGCACAACTGTGAAATAGGAGGAATATTTGAGTTCCATCACAAGAAGACCTCCTAAAACATCAGGGTTCAGGCATTAAAATAATGGCATGTTTTCTAAACTCATCATCATCATCATCATCATCATCATCATCATCATCATTTTCATCACCCTACTTGGATCCAGAACATCTTGAATTTCAAGTTTCTTAAGATCTGTAATTAAGGAGGAGTCAGCTTTATCTCTAACTGTAGGAACTAAAGGAATATGAAAGGCAAAAGGTCAACAGAGCCAAACTTAAGGCAGTCCAGAAACTGGAACTTGATCTTGAATTTACTGCTTTGTAAACAGTCTATATTTGCTTTTTCCTACCTGGCTGCAAGATTAATTGCTAAATCTGAGAAGATCTTGGAGTTTTTCCATAAGACTTTGTGTTTAAAGGAAAGATTTTATTATGAGTATTCTGGAGTGAGCATGAGTCAGAGAGTGATTCAGGAAGGTCATCACATTGGAGGTGGCTGATCATAAATTAGCTTTTGCAGAATATTAATCTCCTCCAGCTCCTTTGGGAAGCTAGCAATGATCAGTAAAATGTATGAAAGTCTTTAAAAAAAAGAAGAATAGTAAGACAATGTCACCTTGAGTTTCTTCTAAACTTGTGGATTTTAGAGGAGGGAAAAGGTATGCTTTCAAACAAACTTTAGATGAGAGTGGTTCTGAAAGGCAGATGCTATAAAAAAAAGTTTTTGGTGCTGGAACTGATGAGATATGTGGGTTCAAGAGCCCAAGAAATTTCTTGGTACCTATTTTTCCAGTGGATTATTCCTACCTAATGATGAAACACCTAGGATGCCCTGAAAGTAGCTTTGTAATCATTTTGAGTTTGAGTGTCTGGGAACCTACAGCTGAGATAAACAGAATCACAGCACTAGAGTGTTTGTGAAATGAACGTTGGTGTGTCAGTTCACTCAGAGCCCTGACTTGAAACCATCACAGCATCAAAGACAGATTTTTCTTTTTCTTTTATGCATCCAAATCAGTGAGCACTTAATGTGCTGTTCCAAAGGCCAACATCACTTGTAAGCTGGTTAGAAACGCAAACTATCAGGCCCTACCCCAGATTATCTGAATCAGAACTTCTGGGGCTGAGACTCAGTTTTAAGAGTTTTAAGTCGAGTTTTAAGATGTGCTTCAAGATGATAATTCCAATGCTTGCTGAAGTCTGAGAACTTTTGTAACAGAACCACTTCTAAAATGTAAGCCGATAGGTGTGGAGGAGGAAGGGTACAAGTAGCTCAATGTCCAAGCACACTAAATGATCTACAAGAAACAGAAGCTGAACCACCATGGTATATGCAAATAGAGGACTCTTTGGGACCACAAGAATCCTAGGAGTCAACACCCCTAGACAGATGCTACAGAATTTGATGGTCCTCCCACCTCTTCACCATGCCAACATTGGCTGGTGAATCTTCTGCAGTTTCAATACTTTAAGGCCCCCGATAGGTGCTTTAATCTCTACCTCTCATTCATGTTCAAGGCAGAAGGAAAAATGATGAAGAACAACAGGTAAGTCAATTATGAAAGCTGGTCTCTTCTGAAATGTTTCTGGAAGCTTCAGCTAGTGATTTTCACTCACGTTTCACTGCTGAGGTCGGGCAAGAAAGAGTGGTTGTATTTCACTGGATGCTGTTATCAAAAAAAAAACCCTCATTATTCAATTAAGAAAGTAAGAATGAAGAAAGGATGCAGGTAGCTAAGTAACAAAGCTGAAAAGTGGGCTTGATAGAGAATATTTTAGGTCAATATCAATATTAATTCATATTTATATAAATAATAGTGGTAAATTGTAATATTTAAATTAGATACAATTGATAATATTGATATAAAATATAATCTATTTTAAAAGAGTAACAACTTTCCCTGTGTAAAGTCCACTCTCAGAAAATTTTTGTTAAATGCTTGGTGTTATTTTGAAAATTCCTCATCTTCTGGCCTGAAAGTACATTGTGGCAGGAAGGCATGGTGGATGAAGCCTGGCCTGGTGAGAGGCAAGTACAAAACAGGGAGGAAAAGCCTGGTGTCCCACAATCCTTTTTTGATGCCCACAATTCTCTCACCAAACCCTCCTAATAGTAGTACCAAGCTGAGTCCCAAGTCCTTAATACATAGACCTTTAGTCACAATTGGTCCATACTCCAGCACTGGTTAGCAGTAGTAGTCCCCACCACAGGCAAGTGGTTTCAGCTGTTCAGCTTCTTCTTGCAACAAAAAAATGACTCAGTATGAAAGAAAGCTTAAAAACAATTGCCAATGTGTACTGTGATACCACAGGCCCAAGAAATGCTGCCAAATGNTCATGGATGGAAACCTCAAAACCTGTCACCCCAAATCAATCTTCCTTTTTACCCAGACCATCTCAGGTGTTGGTCACCTAACCAGAAGGTCACCTAACCAAGTAAGATGGTTCATGTTATTTGTTTGTTTGTTTGTTTGTTTGTTCTGGCTTCATTTCACTTCAATTGTGGAATTTTTTATGTCATAATGTTATTTTCAGGCCAGAAGTTCTAAGTTTACAGATAANTCATGAATNGATACCTTTTTCATAGAGAAGTACTCTCAGATCCACTTACTTTGAAATACATCATTTTCATCTGCTACTTCTCTCACATTAGCAGCAGAGGTTTCAATTTAATTGAGAAAATTATCTCACTTATGCTGACAATAGATTCTCTTTTACCTAGCTCTTCTAGTCCCAGACAAAGCTACATGAGGCTCTCCATTTTCTAGTAAGCATCCCATTAGATTACAGTTTCTCTCCATCAGCTCCCAAGCATAGATCTAGCTAGTAGAATGCTAGCATACCAAATCAGCACAGGTGGGATGGGTTAGTGATAGGGAGAACGAAATTTAGACACTTATTTCTGAAACTGTGGGCTTCCTACCAGCAGCATCAGCATCAGTATCAGTATCACCCTGACACTGTGAGAAATGCATATTTGCAGGTGTCATCCTAAACCAATGGAATCAGGAATCAGAACTCATTTGACAAAGATCTCCAGTAATTGATATACAAATAACTCTCAACATCAACAGAAATGCTTTAAGTGTCACTTCTGGCCTCATACATAAGCATCTCCCTGGAGATGGATAGAAATGCAAACTCAGCCCATCCCTGACCTGTGAAACCTGATACCTTAGGGGTGAAGCTCAGCAGTCTATGGCTCAGTAAATGTGCTAGGTGATTATGAGGTGAGCTAATGTTTGTGAACTGCTGCCTTAAGACAATATTATTCTACTTTAAAATAAAATAACCCAAGACGTATAAAAATTGGAGCTCTCTGCACCTGCCCCTAGAAATTTGAAGATGGGATGTAGAATTTTTAAAACATTCCCAAATGATTTTACTGAGTAGATGGAATAAAGAGAAAAATCCATGTTTCCTGTACTGATTAGAAAAACTCTGCCAGGAAATTCCTACAGCTGATAAACATTTTCAGTACAGTGCAAGACACAAAATTAATGCACAGAAATCAGTAGCCCTTTTACATACAAATGACAAACGGATTGAGAAAAAATATCAGGGAAACAATACCTTTCACAATAGCCTCATAAAGAAATGGGGGATAATTTTAACCAAGAAAGTGAAATGCTTGTATGATAAAAACTTTAAGACACTGAAGAAAGAAATTGAAGAAAATATCAGAAGATGGAAAAAATGCTCATGCTAATGAATTGGTAAGATTGACATAGTAAAATTGGTCATCCTAGCAAAAGCAATCTACAGATTCAACACAATCTCCAACAAAATTCCAACACAATTCTTCAGAGATTTTGTAAGGGCAATTCTCAGTTTCATATAGAAAAACCCAGGATAGCTAAAAACAATCCTGAGCAAGAAAAGAACTACTGGAGGTCTTATCATTCCCAATTTCAAGTTGTACTACAAAACTATAGTAATAAAACAACATGGTATTGGCATGAAAACAGAGATATTGATCAACTGAATCGAATTGAAGACACAAAAGTAATTCTACAAACCTATGGACACCTTGTTTTTGATAAGGAAGCCAGAAATACACACTGGAAAAAAAAAAAAAAGACAGTATCTTCAACAAGTGGTGCTGGTCACACTGGATGGCTGCATGTAGAAGAATGCAAATAGAGTCCATACTTATCACCCTGCACAAAACTCGACTCCAAAAGGATCAAAGACTGAATTCTTTGATAAAAAGCAGATAAACTGAACCTGACAGAAGAGATGGTGGGGAATAGCCTTGAACACATTGACACAGTAGAAGACTTCCTGAACAGAGAACACTGTTAACTAAGGCATTAACATCAACAATTAATAAATGGGACCTCACGAAACTGAAAAGTTTCTCTAAGACAAAGGACATTGTCATTCAGACAAAGACTATTCTGTAGAATAGGTAAAGATTTCTACCAATTTCACATCCAAAACAGGACTAATATCCAAATCATATAAAGAACTCAGAAATTAGATATCAAAAAAATAAATAATCCAATTGAAAGTGGGGTAGAGTCTAAACAGAATTGTCAACAGAGAAAACTCAAATTACTGAGAAACATTTAAAGAAATGTTCAACATCCTTAGCCATTAGGGAAATGCAAATCAAAANGACTTTGAGATCTACCTGTACATGTCAAAATGGCTAAGATCTATAACATTAGTGCAGCTCATGCTGGCAAGGATGTAGAATAAGAGGAAAACTCATTCATTGCTGGTATGAGTGCAAACTTGTACAGCCACTGTGGAAATCAGAATAGCAGTTCCTCAGAAAGATGGGAATCAATTTGTCTCAAGATCCAGCTATACCACTCTTGGACATAGACCCAAAGGATGATTCATCCTACCACAGGGACACTTGCTCAACCATGTTCATTGNTTCTCTATTCATAATAGCCAGAAATTGGAAACAATCTAGATGTCCCTCAACCAAATAATAGATAAAGAAAATGTGGTACATTACAGAATGGAGTATTACTCAACTTAAAACAAAAGAAAACAGAAAACAAACAAAACATCCATGATATCACAAAATTTGCAAGCAAATGAATGGAACTAGAAAAAAAATCACCCCGAATGAGGTAACCCAGACCCAGAAAAATAAATATAGTATGTATTCACTTATATGTGGATATTAGTCATTAAATAAATGATAACTAAGATACAATCCATAGACCCAGAGAGGTTAGGTATAGAGGAAGGGACTGGAGGTACATCTCCTTGGGAGGGGAAATAGAAGAGATTTTATGGGTAAATGGGGGGCAGGGATGACAGGAATTAGGGAATCAAGTGGGCATGGGGAAGGAAAATGGGGTTGAGGGAGAAAATGCAGGGAGAGACAGCTAGAATTGTGTGGCATTTGAGGGCTGATTCGGAAATCTAGTGCTGTGGAAACTTCCTAAAATATCTGAAGGCAATCCTAATGATGTCTCCAAATAATGATGGAGATGGATACCAAACCGGCCATCTCTTGCTACCAAATGAAGCTTCCAGTACTGAGTTGTTGGCCAAAGGGGTCCTGTGGAAATATTCAAACAACCCAGGCTGTTGCCAGGATAATAGGTTTCTCTCTGCAAACTGACAGCAAGGCCCCATTGCTGAAGACAACACCCACACAATTTATTGAACATGGAGACCATCACCCCTTTTTTCTAGTGTCCTTGCAGGCTACCAAAAGAGAAATGTAAACACCAACCTAGCCACAACACCTTTGATCTACAATCTGTCTTGCCTGTAAAATATGCTAGGGCAATGATGGCACAAAGCTTGTGGGAGTAACTGACCAATGTCTGATTTGAATTAAGGTCTACTCCACAAGATGAAACCCATACCCAATACTGCTTGGGTACCAGAGACTAGATAGCCCAGTGACCTAGGGTAAAACCAAATACTACTGGTCTTTTAAAAAAGGAACAACAAAATGATTCATGATGATATTCTGCTATACTNATAGATGCTATACTCATAGATCAGTGCCTTATTTTGCCATCATCAGAGAAACTTCCTCCTGCAGCAGATGGGAACAAATACAGAGATCCACAGCCAGACATTATACAGAGAGTAAGAGATCATGGAACACACAGCTCTAAATGAGATTTCTCCATCAAATCCCTCTCCTCAGAGTTCAGGGAACGAAACCCCTCAGAAGAGGAGACAGAAAGAGTGTAAGAACCAGAGGAGATGGAGGATACCAGGAGAACAAGGCCCTCAAAATATACTGAGCAAAGCTCATATGAACTCATAGGGACTAAAGTAGCAAACACAGGGCCTACAAGGATCTGCATTAGGTCCTCTGTGTATCTATTAAAGGTTTCAGTTTAACATTTTTATGGGACACATGAGTGTGTGAATAAGTGAGTCTCTGATTCTTGTGCCTTCTCTTGGGGCTCTTTTCCTACTCCTGGTTTGCCTTGTCCAACTTTAATGTGATGGTTTTTGTTTTATCTTATTATATTTTTGTTATGTTTTGTTGTTATCTTTTAGAAGCCTGTTCTTTTTCTAATGCAAGACAGAAAGGAATGGATCTGATTAGGGGTGGGTAGGGAGGAACTGGGAGAAGTAGAAGGAGGACAAACTGTAATCAGTATATTGTATGATAAAAGAATCTATTTTTAATAAAAGGAGGAAATAGAAAATCCATATATTTGATGGTACATATTTCTAATAGGTTTCAAAGGCATGACTGAAAAATGGAGTTCAAGGGTTAGAGAAGAGGTACACATAGTGACCCATCTTCTTCATAATCTTTCACATCTCCTGTCAGCGCCCAGCCAGCCAGAGCAGGTTACAAAGAAGGAGTTAGAGCTAAAGTCTTATGGTGAGAGAAATGTATGTGCCCTGACCATCTCCTTTGCATGCCTTTTTTCTGGTCTCTAGTCAGAACATTGTGTGCTCAGGGACATGAGATCCTCATTATTGCCTCCTCTTCTGTGAGGAACCTAAGCACTGTCTTCTATTATCCACCCAGCAAATATCCAATCTCTTCCTTGTGTATTGAAGAATTCATACTCCAAGAGCAAGGTTTTTGTTTTCATATTGTTCTAACTGTCCAAAATTCTCCCCTCATATAAAATTCAAATCTGCTTCTATTGAGAATCTAATTGTAGGTCCCAGGTCTGCCCACAATATAGTTCTTTACCAGACACCAGAACTCATCAAAAATTTAGAAACAGTTGTTAGGCCTCTTCTACACTTTCTCTAATTCTTTGAAGTTCAGAATTAGTTTCTACGCATTACCTCGTGAGAGCTACAGTTGGGGTCAGCCCAGATGACTAGGCTGGACCATATTCCCTTTCTCCAGCTTCTCTGAGTACTGGCTGGTAAAAGCTCAAGCTACTCTCTGCCCTCAAACATTGCCGCATGTTGATAAGAATCACAGAAATGGAGATACTCTGCCAGACCCCACAGCCACATCCAACGTCTGTCCCATAAGCACAGCAGCCTCCTTGCCTCAAGATGGGACTGTTACAACCATTCCCATNCCCCTACTGCTGCTGAGAAGTATCTCTCCACCAACTGCTTGACATGAATCCATGCTTAAGGCTCTTCTAGGAAATTTCATCTAAAACATTTGTCTTGTGAGCAGGAACATCTATGACAACTCTTGTCATTTGTTCACCCACACTNACACACATTTGTTTGATTAGTGTAGATTAACACNGCCCAATAAGCCACAGAGGAGCAATACACAAAAAATGACTGAAGAACAAGTTTGACTAGTTTCCTAAGGTCCTTGTCATACCTACAGGCCAGGAGGACTGGATAGAGCCACTACCTCACATAGATATGCTATGGAAGAGAGGAGCCTGTGGGTCCTAGTCTTTGTAAATCATAGCAAGTTGTGTATATACAGATGGCATGAAAACAGAAGTAAAAGTNTCTGGGGGCAAAAGGCGACCAGTGGAAGGTGAAGGAGGAAAGAAAAGGGACGATAGTAGGCTATGGGGGTTATGCTCAAAGGGCACTGTGTGCCTGCATGAAAATAGCCTTATGTAACATACATACTTTTTTTTTAAGAGAAAGAGGACCCAATTTTTAATGCCACCTTCTTTGTGCCTTAGTCACATGTCACTTATTGTCAAAAAGGCCGATTTTCTACAATTCACTGTAGGCACATACATTCTTTGCAATGTGATTTTGCAGTACTTATAGTCCTGATGTAGACAATTTTCCTGCTCTTTGAGTCTGATCTATGACTTGTTAGAACCAGTAGAATGTGCTAGAAAGAAAAGTTTGTCAAGTCCAAGCCTGGCCTCTATTGACCTTGACCCCCTTTCCTCTTTCTCTTAAACCCTCAGCAAGNACCGTGTGACAAGTTTGTTAGAGAATAGTAGAACATTATCCAGCCACACTGGAATAAAAATAGGGAGCCTCTTGGGAATGAGAGTAGATAAATTCTCATGGATGTGGTGCAGGGAAGGATGAACCAATGATGTGAGGGAGGGCAGGTATAAAAGTATTTAGAAGTAGACAAGGGCCTAAGGATGGTAAGGAGAGACTTCTCTGTGTGGTCCACCAAAATGTCATGCCAGGAACTATGAGCCAGTGGTAAAAGGAGTAAAAGTTTTTACCAGACGAGAATTGATATAAAAAGATTTGTAATATATATATATATCCATTAGTAGAGAAAAACAGACTCTGCCAGTTCTCAGAGAGAATCACCCTCACAAGTGGGAGTTGGGGTTCTTTTACAACTGTTATTGGAGGTCGATTTCTCTATCTTTGTGCCTCTGTGGATGTTCGTTACCTGGATAGGTCCCCATCTGGATCTTGTTAAGTGGTAAACCTGACAGCACCAGTTCTCCATCTTGGGAGCGGCCACTTAGGGCAAGGTGCCACGGTCACAAGAAGTTTGGCTTTTGCATAAAACATCCCAAGTCACTGGGTCAGATTCAAGAATTCAAGATACAAGTTTTAACATGTGGGGATTTTTGCTTTTATTTTTGGAGTTCTGTCTCCATCTCCATAATGCTCTCACTCCAATAAAAACTGTTAGCCACTAAGTTTCCCTCCTCCTTGGTCAACAATCAGTGAAACGTCAATGTCCTTTAGCCCTTCTTCTTATCATAAGGAAACAAAAAAAACCAAAAAAAAAAAAACAAAAACCACAACAAACAAAAAACCAAACCAAACAAACAAACAACAACAACAACCAAAATCACACCAGGTAGTTATAAAGCTAGGATCCCCATAGACAACCTGGCTACTGATCTGCATCTACCATGGGAAAATCCCTTAAGCAATGGGGAAGAGCCTTTAAAAAGAAAAAGGGGCCCATCTTCATGAATAACAAGCCTCAGTATAACACACCACTTTAACAACCTGATAAAATGTCTGCCTACTTCCTCATCCCACCCCCAGGGTGGCAGCTGGAGTCTCCTGCTGTCCCCATTCTCTTGACACCTTTCTCCTTCCAGCTGTAACTCTTATTTATCTGAGTCTGTACTCTAGTGTCAGTGCTATAATTGTTNGTACAAAGTTCTCTCTTAGCAGTATCAACACCCCAGCAAGCCTTCTTGCCCCACACAGCAGCCAACTGACTTCGAAGCATGAATGGGTAAGAAACGCTGGAGCAGCCATTCTTCAGCCTACTAGAGATTTTCAATCCAGCCCAGCTGAGATCTAAAAAATTGGGATCAAGGCTGAAGGAACACCCACTGAAAAAGTAACTTGAGAAATAGTAATGGGTTGTTTGAAGACATGAGTCTTAGGGTTTTAGGGTTTGTTAAGCAGCATTACTGTGACAGCAGTTAGCTAAGACCTTGTACAACCTTAACCTTGGAGAAATCCCAATAAAGACAGAGGCATTCAACTAACCTATAGGCAGCACTGTGCATTTGTGTCATCCAGTACTGTCCCCATGAACTCAGCTGTTCCTGCCTACAGAAGAGCATCATGGCTGAGCTTGTTGAATCATAGGAAGAAGAGGCTGGAAGCATCATGGGACCCTCACCTGAGTAGTCACCACTCCTTCCAGNCAGTTATATGTAATTTTGACCCAACTAGATGTGGCTTTGGGTCTCAGCAAGGAACTATAGTATATAGGCTAGGAAGGATGGGGGAGGGCGGAGGTGCCATCTGTGAGGCCATGGAGAATCCATCATCCACACTAAAGAAGAAACTGATTTGGGGTCACTCATGTTCCTACTAGTAACCCCTCATCTCTGCTCCACAATCAGACCCAATAAACTCATTGGTTCATCAGTGTGAACTTTGATGGAATTGAAGCTTGGTTTGTCATCAGGACCTTAGAAGAGGTATGTAGACATTGCCTAGTCTTCTCCCTTCCTGGGGAGAGAATTCTCCCAACAATTTGACTCTGGAATTAGAGAGATTTCCAATTCAGGACTACGGAGACTATAGGGGCCTTTGGTGGCCAGAGGACACAGCACTTGGGCAGGAAAGGCTTAGAGCCCAGAGGACAGCTCTGTAAGCTGCGAACAACACAACCTGAACCTTCCGTGAAGTCACAGGGGGGAGAAGTGATGAGAACGCAGCTTCTATTTTTGATATGTGGTCTAGAAAAAGTACCTGGGAAGCCAGCAAGAAGCAAATCAGAAAGGAGGACTGATAGGACCAACACAGATTTTCTTTTTATGAGAGATATGGGAGAGGAGAGAAGGGCCAGAAATGTGAAGGGGGGCGGGTGCAAATAAAATTAGAACTAAGCCATCTCTGATTTGTAGCTTTAAGTATATTTTATTTAAATCTAACAAACACATAGCAAATTATGCAAATACTAAATATCCAGCTTAGCAAACTGGAGAGGAAGCCCCTGACCAACATGAAGTTTCCTCTGGGAACCCACAGATCCCTCTTTAACAGAGATGAACTTCTCAGGATACCAGTTTTCTGACCTCTGGTTAGTTTTACTGAGCTTTGAACTCCATAAACAAGGACTCACACAGTATATATTCCTATATTTAGCTTTTTCTGTTTGTCATATTGTCTATGAGACTCATACGCAGGGATTGCATGCTACAATAATTTGTTCCGGTGTATGAGTCAAACACAACTTATTCTGTTCTGCAGCTGCTATTAGGCACATGAGCTGTTTCCAGATTTGGGCTTTAGGAACAGCTCTGCTCTGAACAGTCTCCTCCTTGCGGTTTGTCACTCATTCTCTTTCTCTGTGGCTTCTAACCAGCCTCTCTTTCGTACACCATCTGGCCTAGGAAGGAAGTAAATGCCGTTACTGCTCATCATGCTGGGGTCAGAACCTGCCTCTGAATGCAGGGCCCATTCCAACAGGAGAAGAAAGGACAAGGAAGGAAGGAACGGGT
>LZPO01045663.1:3482-18130 GCA_001675575.1 Neotoma lepida | reverse complement strand
ATATTCTTATTTATCTTTTTTGAAGAAATGTCTATTCAAGTTCTTAGCCCATTTTTTTTTGTTGTTATATTTTAGGACTTCTCTGTTTACTATGGATTATACAGGTATTACTATGAATATCAATTCCTTATCAGATACATATTTTATATGTTTTCTCTCATTTTATGGGTTGCCTTATTACTCCATTGACAGAGTATCTTTTCATTAACATTTTTTAATTTTATAAAGTACAACCTGTTTCTTTGTGTCTCTTTGGCTATGATATCATATCCAATATATCATTGCCAAATCTAGTATAATTACCTTTTTACTCTATACTTTCTTCTACATGTTTTATAGTTTTCGGTCATGAATTCNGTTTCATTCATTTCTATAGATGGTATTAGGTACAGGACCGACTTCATTTCTTCTATATGTGAATATCCATCTTTCCCAGAAGCATTTGTTTAAAAGCCTATGGTTTCCTGGTTGAATGTATTTATGCCCTTACCAAACACTGTTGTGTACCATTGGTCTATGTTTTGATTAGTTTTGTAATAAATCTTGAAATCAGTGCAAATCTTGCAGTTTTCACTGGAATTTTGAACTTAGTGTCTTAGCAATGGGATGCTTTCTAGTACGTATGGAATGACCTCCCATTTACTTATGTTTTCTCCACTTTTAAGACTGTAGGCTATTCTTCATATTCTATTGAATCTTGACTCAAGACTGTAATTTAGTGATTTTTTTCTACTGCACCAAACATCATCTTTTCAGTTTTCTGGAGGAATTATGTATACCTTGCTCAGCCTCAAGAAAACAGAAAAGCTCATCTATGAAGTCCAGATTTCCCCAAACAAGGTCCAGTTACTAAGGTTCATCCTTAGTAAACTGGTTTGAGCAAAATGGAAAGTGTAAAACCTGGATTCAAGTTCTGGCAGATAAGATTCTACATGATGAATTTTAAGTAGGTATAGCATGTATCTATAGAGTGTACATAACAATGTTCAAGAAAGGCTCATCATAGAGCCCAGCAGACCAATAAGTACATGATTAAACCTTGGCCCTGACACTAGGAGATGCATCAGAGATTACACTTAAAGTCTGTGGAAGCATCACCAAATAGCATCAAGAAAGCAAAGTTAAATAATAAAAGCATATGTACAAAGACAGTATATCATCTTCCATATTGATGACTTCAGCCCAGGTCACTCTTCTAGCCCTGCTGCCCATCTAAGCCACACTGCCTCCATGTGCCAAGGAGGAAAATTACCTTCAAAGAGCAAGGCTTCCCTGGACCCAGACTTGCTGCCATGTTTCTACCTTGGAATTTGCATCTAACTTTTGAGCAGCAGAGGCTGGAGCTGATTGGATTATAGGAATACAAATGGATTAATTTGGGATGGATTAGATACATCGCAAAACATAAGTTTGACTTGCATTAACATAAAAATGTCATAAAAATGTAGATGCTGAGGCAGAGCTTATTTGTGATGCTGCTAATGCATTGTTACTCCAGCGAAAGATGCACACAATATTTACGCTGCATCTGACCACATAAAACACATCGTACACACATGCAATGCTTTTATGGTGAGGGAAGGGAGCCAGAGGGGCCCTTCAGAATTCCAATTCTTCAGCCTCTGATTTTCTCTTCTTTTTACAATTTTTTCTTTATTTTCAAGAAACAAATACAGTTTTAAACCATCATTACTGTATTTTGAACAGTTAATATTTCATATCATGACATCTCTACTCAGAGGTAACAGGTTTAGCTGATTACTATTTGTTTATAGAGCCAGAGAAACCTGCAATCACAGAGAACATAGAAGGATTGCAATTAGATCTATTGGCTGAGAGCTGCACCTTGCTGACCTGCGGTTAAATGGTTAGCGCTATCAGAGAGAAAATGCCTGCTGGCAGCTGGCACATCTGCACGTAATGACACAGGCACAACTGACACGGCCACTAAAGGCTGTCGCTCTCCTCTCTACCCAGAAGCTGCAAACAGATCCTGCTTTTTAATAGAGCATCAACACGTTCTTCTGAATTAGCATAATCATGTGAGTTGGGGAGGAAATGGGTATCTTGGCTAAGCTGCTGTGAATTCTTCAAAGTATTCAAATAAAGAGGGGGTCCTCCCCTCCCACATGAACCTGATTCTATATCCAGCTCATAGTTTATTTTGAAAGGAAAAGAGAGAAAGAGAGCAACAGGGAAAGAAAAAAAAAACACAGTTAATCTAAGTGTTTTAATAAAACAAGGACTGCCTTGCATGGGGTGAGCATGAACAAACACTTGAGCTAGGGAGAGGTGGTCAGCACAAATGCATCATGAAATTCCATCAATAAGGTGAGGTGAGGAAGAGGAGAGTGATTGGAATTTAAAAAGAGCTCATGTCACAAACGCTTTACAGACTCCTTCTGTACTGCAGGCCAACATTTCTATAATCGGGCATGCTCAACTCTTTCTGCTAGATTCCCAAATGAACACTGTGGGGCAACTCATCTGAACAACTCTCTCTCTCTCTCTCTCTCTCTCTTTCTCTCTCTCTCTCTCTCCCTCTCTCTCCCTCCCTCCCTCCATCCATCCATCCTCTTTCCCCCCTTTCTCCTTCCCCGTCTTTGTCCCCCCTCCCCCTTCCGTCTCCCTCTCCCCTTCTCCCTCTCCTTTTTCTTCTCTCTCTTCCATCTTCCCCTCTCCATTATTTTCTCTTTTCTGCCCTGCACCTCTCTGTCATATGAGAGGGTGATCTGTAGATAATAAACCAAACAAATTTTAATGCTATTCTGGGACAAGAATGTACCCTGGGTCCTAGTGGCCTCCTACTCCCGATGGAGGCACAAGGAGCACCTCAGATGCTTAACCAGCTGCCTTATGACTCTGGCTCCCCTCAGACCCAATAATATCATGATTATAGGGTTAAACCTCAGCCCTTTGGACTGAGAACTTCAGTCCTTTGGTCTCCTCCGTATAGAGTTCCAACTGACTGGAACCAGCTGATCAGAGCATCACATGTATTCTCTCACAGAGACCAAGTTATACATTGTCTTGGATAAAATTATACAATAGACTACAGAACTGAGAAGGTGGGCATTGAAAATCCCTTCTGATTATTCTGCTGTACATTCTAGCCTATAGGTAAAAAATAAAAATGAAAGAAATCAACACCTGGCACCTACAAAAATCAGTATCAACTTTTTGATACCTCTTACAATTGAATCAATTAAATTACCAATATAAAGTGGAGCCCAGTTTACTTATAGGTAGAAATATGCTATAATAAGATATCTAGATTTGAAGGAAAGTCCTCAGCTTGCTCAAGACCCTTTTTGTGCCAAATTAAGCTGTCACACACACACTTCAAAGAAGAGCTTGAGGTCATCAAGCACATGGGTGTAGGTGGCTACACTGCGAGTGGAGAACCAGGTTACCAAACAGGCCAGAATATGCTCCTGTCATTGGGCATGACGTAGAGGACAATAAAAATGGCATCCTTATTGCTTGCAGTTTTCACAAATCACAATTCTGAACAAATCAATAAATTAGATAAGAGTTGAAAACAACTTCAATTTCAGACATTTTCAAATGCACAGTCTTAAAGCAAGCCTTAACAAATTTCAAAGAATTTCAAAGGCCCTAGCCTCTCATCACAGTGAGATCAAATTGTCTTTTAGTTACAAAAAAGGAAAAGAAAACCTCTTTCTAGCTGTCCCACACACCAGCTAGAGGCCTGGGAGGGATGAAAAGGTGATACAGTGTAGGCCACATGTAAAAATAATAATCAAGAGAACTCACTAATAAGAATGAATCAGATGCAAAACAAACAAACAAAAAACATGGCCTAGGCTCCAAATACACTCAGATAGGTTATGAAAATATTAGATACCAAAGACAAGAAGCAGGTCTCTAACACAGAGAGAACAAACACCGTGCTTTCAAAGACATGCCCTTTAGATTGACAGCTGGACGCCCAGAAACAGTGACTTCCTGAATCAATGGAGAAAGTTCTTTAGTGCTAGGAGAATAGCCATGCTAATCTAGACTATATGAATGGGAAAGTAGCTTTCTAATGTCAGGGAATGATAAATATATTTTGAAATAGAAGTCAGGAACTACCATAAACGTTTCCCAAAGGACACCATACCAGATGCATTTCAAACAGAAGATAATTTTAGATTAAAAGCTTACAATGCAAGAAAGATTGTTTATGATGGATTCCCTTTCCTAGGTGCTCCTGGTTAAGACAGGTCACAAAGACTTTTGGGACCAGGTACATTTGGGTAGGGTGTCATGTTCGTTTGTCCTGGAGCCCTGGCTAACATGGAACTGGCTAAGCACACCAGCTGCCTTCAGACTGAAAGCCTCAAACTTGCCACCTTCGCCTCTGAGTGCTGGAATCCTTAATATTCAAAGATGCCATATACTCAAACTGGTGCAAGTGAATGATGCCGGGGCCTGAGACATTTTCTTCCCTAGCTTCCACTCCTCTGATTCCTGATCGGTGATGTATGTTTCGATTCATGAATAACTGCCTTAGTCTCTGCAAAATATTCACACGGCAAGAACAAGAAATCACTTTGGTTTCAGATCATCTTCACTAGCCTCTAGCTGGTTCTTGCTAACCCTCACTTTGGATTCATCTCCCTCGCCTGACCACTCCAGCACTTCAATCTCCAGCCCCAAACAGGAGGGCCACCGTCTCACTGAGACTGTCAAGCCAGGTTCCACATTTGATTAAAGCCAATTCCTGCTCATAAACCCTATGTAATATACACATATGCAGCATGTAATTACAAATGTTACACATGTGTAATTTTCTTCTTTCTGTTCTTTAGGATTTCCTTATTATTTCATATGCTTTTAGGCTGGGTGCCTAAATTAACTTTGTCTTCATTTTGTTATAAACACTTGAAACTAAACATCATTTTTGTAAATGTGAGAATAAATGTNAACAAATATTGATTCAGAAAAAAAGCTGCAACAATTATATTATGAAGATTTTAAAAGCAGACAGGAGTTAGGACACAGAGAAAATGATGTGTTAGTTGAGAAAGTATTATGAGAACTAAAGTAATCTAAAGACAATAGATCAGTAAAAATATAAGAATATTGTTTGACCATTTCCATTAAAAATGTAATTAGAATGGAAAACATTTACAACTGTCAAAATACAAAAGGCTAGAGATGCAGCTCAGTACATAGAGTGTTTATCTAGGACGCATAAACCTTGGGCTCAATTCCCAGCACCCACATGAAACCAGGAATCTTAATACATTCCTGTAATCCCAGCACTAGGGAGGTAGAGGCAGGAGGATCTGAAGCTCAAGGTTGTCCTTGGCTACATAGCAAATCTGAGGCCAGACTAGACTATATGGGACACTGTGTCAAAAAAGAAGAATGGGGAGAGAAAAATAGATGATAGAAGAGGAAGAAATCAAGAAACAACCAACTAGAAAAACAGAAAGTAGAAATCACAGTAGTAGACATTAGTGAACATTAGTCAGTAACTGTGTAAGACAGATCCAAAGGCCTGTAGAACAGAATGTGCTTGAATAGCAACTTCATTAATCCCNACAGAGTTAATGCTACAGCCAAGTAAGAAAACACAGACTTACACAGGCTGTGCAGTCATATTCAGCAGGCAATCACAGAGAAACTGAGTCACAAAACTGAGAAAGATGAATGAAGGAACTGTTGGAGATCACCCTACTCCCAGGAACCATAACTTCTCTTCCTGGGGCCAACATATGAGACATGTCCCTTCAGCATCCCAGCACTTACCTGAGAATTAAAAAGATACTCAGTAGATCAGTCAGAACATGGCAGCTCAGCTAGAGTGAACATACCATGAACAGAGTCAAAAGCTGAGAGAAGAATTGGGAAAATATAATTTTTAATTAATTTTGTCAACTTATTTTGTGTGTATAAGTGTTTTGTCTATATATCTGTCCATGTACTATGTGTGTGCACAGAGCCCACTGAGGTCAGCAGAAGGTGTCAGATCCCCCAGGGACTAAGTTATAGAACATCTAAGAGCTGCTATGTGGGTACTGGGAATATAAGCANGGTCTTCATGAAGAGCAACCAGTGTCCCTAGCCACTGAGCCATTATTCCATTGTTAGCAGGAAAAAGAGTCTTTTAAAAATATTGAGCCCCATGTATTTTTGTATGTGTGTATGAAATAGGAACTATAAAAGAACCTATAAATATACCTAAAGAACATCCAAAACTGATGAAAAGAATAAAAAATCATTAAGAAGTAAACAAAAGCATGAATAATTTCTCAAAATACATGAAAAGAGTGCTTAAATATATGGTAAGATATTCAACTTTATTCCAAGAAAAATGATAACTAACACACATGAGATGACACTAGGTTAAGAAAATAAATCAAAACCATGACAGTTCATTCTGTGACAAGGCTACAAGGAACCTCTTTCATGTTGAAGTGGATATCAAAGTTGTACACACAGTATGAAAGAAATCTTGAAAATTTGTTCTTAATTGCATGTGTGAAGGTGTACTTGCTCACAAAGCACACGTGGAGGTTAGCAGTTAACATCAAGGTGTTTTTCCTCGCTCGTCTTTTTGAGACACGATCTCTCATTGAGCCTGACTTTCGGCAGGGCAGTTAGAGCGACTGGCCAATGAGACTCGGAGATGTCCTGGTCTCCACCACCTTAGGGAATCCAAGCTCAGGTCTTCATGCTTAGATGGCAGATCCTTTCCTCACTGAGCCGTCCCTCTATCTTTCACAGTTCCTGACAAAATCGTGTACATATTTTACTCTTCTGTCCGTTAACTGTACCTTTAGAAATTTACATCTGCAACGTCTTCAAAAGCTCATGAACTTAGTCAATGTGGAATTATTAGTAATTGGCAAAATACCGGAAACCACCTGTTCTAGTTTCATTTCTGTTGCTGTGGTCAAATATCCTAACAAAAAGAAACTTCAGGAAGAAACCCCTTTTTGTCTTACATTCTAGGCTACCATCCATTACTGCAGGAAAGTCAGGGCAAGGAGCAAAAGCAGCACACCCAGGCAAGCACAGGGAGAGAAGAAACACATGGACCTTTGTATGCACACTCTTGGCTAGCTTTATCCTCTCTTACGCTGTTGAGGATCTCCTACCTGGGGAATGGTGCTGCGCACAGTGGGCTAGATCTTCGTAAATTAACTAACAATTAAAAAAATCCCCCACAGACTTGCCCACAAGCCAACTGGTCTAGATAATTTCTCATTAAGACTCTCCTCTGGTGATTCTAGACTGTTGAGTTGACTATAAAAACTATCACACTATCTAAATGTCCTAACATAAGAAATGGGTTGAATAAACTGTGCCATATAAAGCAATAATGTACTAGATAACAAATTCACAACTAGAAAACACAGGAGAATCTTTGTAAATAGAGTGATTTCTATCACGTACTGTGAAGTTAATACACAAAGCACAAAAGAGAATGTCCTGGATACTAACTTTTACATAACAGGTAGAGANGAGAATAAACTGTAAACTATAGGTAAATCTTTGTTTTTTTCTGAAAAGAAATACAGAGACAGTAAATTAGAAAACAACAAAACTGGTTAGCTTTGGAGGGGACTGGGGTAGGATGGAAAGCTACGAAAAAATGAATCAGCTCTGAGAGTGCCTCTCATGTAAATCTGATTTCAGATGCACGTTAATAGTCTAAACACTCAAAGATAAAAGTCGATTAACAAGAGTGGGTAAAACAGCATTTATAGCTGCTAGATAGGAATAGAGTTTCTACTGCTCTAGCACAGAGCATAAAAAAAAATGAAAATGGAAAGAAAGAAATTCAACTGAAGTAGAACTAAATAATGGAAACATACTGAAGGACATTTAGACAAAGGACTAATACAGGTAGTTGTGAGCAGAGTGTTCTATATACCTTAAGTCGGAGAAAAAACAAAATTACAAAAACAAACCTTGACCTCTTCTCAACAGGTTTATTTTGTACATGCACAGGAGCAGAATCTTTGAGACTATTTTATATATAATATAGGACTAAGCAAATGAGTCTATCTGTTCATGTTTTGAGGGTCCTGGGTTCTCAATGTGGAAAAAAAATGATGCCAGTCATTGTGGCACACACCTTTAACCCTAGCTCTTGGGAAGCAGAGACAGGTGGATTGCTATGAGTTTGAGGCCAGCCTGGTCTACATTAGCAAGTTCCAGGACAGCCAGGGTTCTATAGTGAGACTGTCTAAGAGAGGGAGGGAAGGGAGGGAAGGGAAGAGGGTAGGAGATGAAGAAAGAAAGAAAAGAATAAAAGAGGCAGCAGGAAAGACCTGCAGGTGTCAATAGAAATCTACAGGCAACCTGTAATAATAATGTCTGTAAATTTCATTTTCTAGCTTCATTTGCTGAAAAAAAAAATGAAATGTAATGTCATTCTAGTAGCAAGCACATCTAGCACTCCAGTCTTGGCTTCTAAACATCATTTTCCACTAAAAAAAAAAAAGTGGAGAGCTCCCTGAAGAAGGGGCTGTTTACAGATCAGGACAGAGAAGATAAATGATGAGCCCAGGAAACCCTCTTATTCCAGAAAGTAAGGAAATGCTTCAGAAGATGGTGGAGTCATGGGAGGAAAGGGAGAAAAATGAAGGTGGGAGAAGGAAGAGGAAGAGGAGGAGGAGGGAGAGGGGGACAATGAGAGGAGAAAAGAGGGTTCCCACTTGAAGTCTGATTCTTTGGGCATCAAAATAACAGATATAAACTTCCATATAAAAGGTGTGACTCTATGCAATCACAGTGATTATGACGAAATAAACAACTTAAGAGAAAAGGCAACAGAACGCTGATGAATTTGGAGACAGTGCTAGATGTGAAAGAATATCACCACATTAAACTAGCTGAGTAGGAGTTGTCAATGGATATTAAATCTTGGGTTCAAACCCAATGAGTAACAAGATGAGTAATGAAAAATGATCAAAAAGTGTGTTTCTACATAGTGTTTATTAGTTACAATCTTGTAAAAAAAAAACTTTACAGAAGTTAAAAACAGTTATACCTTAGTACGTTTATAAAACTTAGATTAATAATTATCAAGCAGGTCTCATGCGTCCCTGGATGTGTGCACCCAACATCATCTATGCAGATCTATGTAGAATTCTGGTCAAGAACACATAACCTGAGTCTTATCATGGGGAAATATTACATAAAGCCCAAATTAAAAATTTTCTGTTAATTAACTAGTATTTTGTTTCAATATAACGAAAGATGATGATTAAAATGTTTTTCTCAAGTTAAAGAAAAAAGAAACATGATAACTCAATATAATGTATGAGGTTGGGGTAGATCTTATATTCAAGGAGAAAACAACTCTATAAAGGACATTATTGGTATAGTTGATAAGTTTAGAATATGGACTAATAATACAAAGCATTATCTATCATTCCTGTTACTTGGTAACTGTGTTCTAGTGACATGAGAGAATATCCTGGTTCTTAGATAATCTATACTGACATATTAAGGAACAGAATATATGACGTCTTCTCTCAAGTGATTCAGAAAATAATGCAAAAGATATAAAATTAATATTCCAATTTTAAAAAACTAGAGAATCTGGGTAAAAGATGTACAAATGATCTCTGAAATATTCTTGTAATTTTTTTTCTGTTTGTAATTATTTCAAAATAAGATGTTTCAAAAATAAAGTCAGAGGGCAGGTAAAATGACGCAATGGATAACGATTTCAATCCCCCAAACCCGCAAGAAGATGGGAAGAGAGAAGTAACTCCACAGAGTTGTCTTCTGACCTCCACATATGGTCTGTGTCATGGTCCACACCCACACACAACCAAGCATACCTACAATAACAATAACTAAATTATGTTTTAAAGATAAAATATGAAGGTGGCAGAAAATGGTGCCCTTTCTAGTCCCCATGCCAATGATAGCACTATTGAGTTCCAGTACCATACCATCTGTAGCCTAGAGTCCCCGCCCAGAGCAAATGAACCATTACAAGTAGATGCCTTGGGAAGAGGCACCTCCACCCTTCCAGGAAGCCCCTACTAAAGCATCTCTGAGCATTTCTGCCATGTGTAACGCAGTAGTCTTGACCAATGGACCCTCCACTCAAAGAGGAGGTAGCAATGTGTCAAATCAGGTTACTTCAGGGCCTCTGTGGTGGTTTGAATAGGTATGGCTCCCATAGACTCATGTGTTTGAATGCTTGGCCCATAGGGAGTGGCACTATTAGGAGGTGTGGCCTTGTTGGAGTAGGTGTGGCCTTCTTGGAGGAAGTGTCACTGTGAGGGTGGGCTTTGAGGTCTCATATGCTCAAGCTATACCCAGTGTGACAGTTCACTTCCTGTTGCCTGTGGATCAAGATGTAGAACTCTCAGTTCCTTCTCCAACACCATATCTGCCTGCATGCTGCCATGCTTCTCACCATGATGATAATGGACTAAACCTCTGAAATGTAAGCCAGCCCCAATTAAATGTTTTCCTTATAAGAATTGCCATGGTCAAGGTGTCTCTTCACAGCAATAGTAACCCTAAGACAGCCCCTATCTCCTCTGGTTATTCTTTGAGAATGCAATCATGGCTTCTCTGTCCTTGACCATGGAAGGGACTCCACAGTGCTTTCAGTTTTGAGAGGACCTGGCAGGTGCTGACTGCAGGTACTTGGGCCATCACAGTGTTAGCTAGGCAAAGATGAGTCCAGCTGGAGCCTTGACAAGTCTCTACTCCAGCATTTGCTCCAAGCTTGTGTCAGGCAAATACTGGAGCAGATCCTCAGATCTACACTGTTGTTGGCATCAAATAGGAACAGTTGCTGTGCCTCAAGTCTGAGATATGGCTTTGGTGGGTTGCTATGTTTTAAATTAAGCTTTGGGTACAGAGAAACTTTAAACACTTTTGCAACTGTTTACATGAACCTGAGTAGCAAGTTCATCTACTAAAAGAGTTATGGGGGCTGGAGAGGTGGCTCAGAGGTTAAGAGCACTGACTGTTCTTCCAGAGGTCCTGAGTTCAATTCCCAGCAACCACATGGTGGCTCACAACCGTCTGTAATGAGATCTGGCGCCCTCTTCTGTATACATAATAAATAAATCTAAAAAACAAAAAAAAAAGCTAAAATTTCTGGAAGATACAGTGGATAAGCCTCTCTGTAGATGCCCCCATACCTAAAATCTCTCTCCCAAGAGTGACAAGGAGAGGAAGGTTCCAGACCATCAAACAACCAGCAATTCCCTATCTCCAACTTAAAGCATTCTTTAGATTCTCACAGCGAGCAGGTCTGAACTCAGAAACAACATGCCTTCAGAAGCTCTCCTCTTAGCCTGGTTGCCCAAAATAGAGAAACCCAAAAACTAGACCTCAGAATCAGGCTTCTTCAGTATATTTGAGACTTCCCTGCCATTCCTTCAGAGGGCCATCCTCTGGAATTATTCAAGAATTATGAAAACAATAAATTGCATGAGGCACTCTTACAGTCTACCATCATGGTAACTGCATGAGACAGTCCTATAGTCTACCATCACGGCAACTTCATGAGACAGTCCTATAGTCTACCATCATGATAGCTCATTGCACAAGACAGTCCTATAGTCTATCAGCATGGTAACTGCATGAGACAGTCCTAAAGTCTATCAACATGGTAAGTGGATGTTGTCTTCTAAAGCCTAGAACCCAAGCAGCAAATCCAATGCAAAGGGCATTATGGGTCTCCTGGAAACCTTAGGCTGGCAAAACACCTAGATCCTACTGGGAGAGTTTAAGGGGAGATTCTTAATTGAATGGGGGAGCAGATAGGTCCATGGAGCCTTTAATAGACTAAAAGCTCCTTGGAATACCTCTGGCTTGTCACCTGAGGGGGGAAGCCTCAACAGAATAATGAGTAGATTCTAACAGTGATTTTGATGAAAAACTAATTAGGAATATAACAAGGAGATTATTAATTCCTGCCAGAATCAAAATTACAGACCTCACTATGTTAGAAACATGAGCTCTAGAAAAGAACAACTCTCGGGCCATGTTGTAAAAACTGCCACTATAAAGGGAGAAACAGACAAGGAGCCTGTAGAGGGAATCAGAGGCACTGGTAAGGGAGGGGGTGGTGATGCTCAGGGAGTATTTGGAGACTTTGCAATGGTCAAAAGAGTAGGAACCTTAATGTAGTTCCCTGACAGAGTAGAAGATAGCACAGACCCTGATTGCAGCTTTGGACAGCTTGTGAAGGCAGCCAGGCTTTGAGAAGAAATGCCACATTTGGGATTGAGAGAGGTGCTGTTGCCAAGCTCGAGGATGACCTAAGTTCAATGCCCAGGACTCACTTTTGGAAGGAAAAAANCAAATCAGGCAAGATGTCTTCTGACCTCCACAGATGTGTTATTTAGGAGGCAAACAGACAGAGGAAGCCAGCACTGAACGGCTGCAGACTCCTTTTCCTTTTCCTGTTTGAGACAGGGTCTCACTGTCTGTCCTGGAACTCACTATGTAGACCAGGCTGGCCTTGAACTCACAGAAATCTGCCTGCTTCTGTCTGCCGCTCTCCTGCCTCGAACGCCACTAGGTCTGGCTGCAGCTGCAGTCCTGTCCAAGTTGAGGACAGGTGCTAATCATATTCTTGTCCCAGAGTTCAGATGAACAGGTTTCAAGAAATTTACTTTCTACTTTTTAACTAGAAGGATAATTTGGTACTACACAGTACAGAAGGACTGTTGTCCACATTAGGGGCTTTATTTATAATGCAATGGTGGTGGGGCCTGAGTTAATTTGATAACCCAGAGAAATGAATGTGAGACTACCATTTTTCCAATGAGCAGGGTGGGTACTAAGGCAAGAACTGATGATAATTTAATCAGCACAGAAAACCAGTTATTTTTCCCCGTTGATCCGGACATTTGAAAATCTCCGCCTCTCCCAGGAAGCGTCTCCCCCTGTGTTGTCCCCATACGCCTCAGGAGAAGCAAGTCTGTTTTTAAGGAGCATTTGTAGGCTCCTTTCTTCCCTTGTCAAAATCAGGACAATGTCATAATTTTCTGTTGTTAAATATTTTATTTCTCTACAGTGGTCATAAACACTAGCTTGATGACAATCCAGAAATACTTCATATACTAAACACAAAACTCACCATGAAAATGGCTNGGTTTGTTTTTGTTTACGGCATTTCGATCCCAGAAATGACACAGCTGAGAGTAATCCTACCATAAGGAAAGGCATTTTGCTGTTTGTAGTTTCAGCTTTTTCCCTTCTAGTTATATTTAGGATGACAAGGACAGGCCTGGTACAGTGATGCATACCTTTTGGTCCCAGCACTCAGGAGGCAGAGGCAGGAGGATCTCTGCGAGGTCAAAGCCAGCCTGAAACCTAGTGAGTTCCAGGACAGCCAGAGCTACACACAAAGAAACCCTGTCTCAAAACAAACAAACAAGGTAAGGGCAATAAAGAGGAAACTTAAATCAAACTCTCTCTCTCTCTCTCTCTCTCTCTCTCTCTCTCTCTCTCTCTCTCTCTCTCTCTCGCCCTTGCTCTTGCTCTCCCTCTCGCTCTCTCTTTTGCTGTCACTCTCTAAGTTGTCCCATAACATTTTGCCTTCAAATTTTTACTTTATTCTCCTCCAGTCCTGTCCAAGTTGAGGCCAGGTGCTAGTCATATTCTTGTCCCAGAGTTCAGATAAACAGGTTTCAAGAAATGTACTTTCTATTTTTTAACCAGAAGGATAAATTGGTACTACACAGTACAGAAGGACTATTGTCCACATTAGGGGATCAATCAAGCCATCAAGATTAAAACATTTTAAATTTTGCAATATTTTGAAATTAGAACACAAATTGATACATAAGCCCTTCATTATTTTTTTCTATGCAATCGTTTCTGGATATCCAGGAACCTCAGGGAATATAAAAATCTACAGATGCTCATCATTTACATAAACAGTGTAGTGTTTGTGTATAAACTATGCACATTATCCCATAGTCTTTGAATCTTTTCACTCTTTGCAATACCCAGTACTATGTAAATGCTATGTAAGTAGCCATTACACAAGAAGAAATGTCTGCATATGTCCTAACAGATGGAATTGTGGGGGGATATTTTTGATCAACAGTTGGTTGTTTCCTTAGATGGGAAAGCCACAGATAGATAGAACTGGGAGTTCTGCCTTCATAATTTCCTCTTAAATGGCTGTAGGAAGCCCATGGACCCTCATCCCCTCATCGTGAAGGAGGTCTCCTTTGACATATCTCTCAGGTCACTGTATCCTGGACCAGAACATGTGAGGGCAAAGGAGCTCACAAGAGACCTCACAAGAAGAGCAGCTCTTGCTAATACTGTTAAGTTACGTAAAGCTCCTGAAATTATAGTGACAATGGGCAATCTAACCAGATTTCATGGAGACTGCTGTGAAATGGCAATTAAGTCTAGCTGAATAGATACAGCAAATAATGGAGAAATAGAAAATGAGATCTATGCATGAAAGGTCCATTATTTTGCAATTCAGTATAATAAATGAGAGCTTTGGGAGTTGCACTAATAATTAAAATTGCACACTCCTTGGCCAGTTGTTAGAAGGTCTGGCTGCCTCAGACCAACTGAACCAGTGTGGAGGCCACATCTTGTTTTCTCCTGAATGGGAGAAGTGGAGAGCATCATCTCTACTTTTCACAGCTTTGCCAGGGAAATAGATCTTT
>LZPO01045662.1:12493-25997 GCA_001675575.1 Neotoma lepida | reverse complement strand
ACAGTCATGCCACTGCTCCATTAAAGGGTATATTTTGTCTGACAGGTTAGTAACGTAGCACACAGAGTCCACAGATCATTGAATATGTTTCCTCCTAGTAGCTTGTATGGCACCTTCTGACACTATTAATACTAGTCAATAGGGAGGAACCTTCCAGCTCAATTACAGTTTGATTTGTCTGTGCCTCATATCCAAGGTGTGTGTTGCCTTCAGTAATTTGTTCTTATCTGGTTTTGGTGGGTAGACAAGAACAATGACAATAACTCATATTGTTTTGGTATCTTTGGGAGATTCCTAGTCAAAAATACATAGATAAACACACTATATTTATCACTGAGAATTTGGTTCAGTCACCTATGAGTTCTGAGAGAAGCATCCATACTTGAANATAGTTGAATCAAGTACAGCAGTATGAGCATATTGTTTAGAAACAATGGGTAAACATGCAGCATAACTCAGTTTAAGCTCCCCTCTTTGTTTTAAAAAGAAAATGTAATGTTTAGTTTATAAATTAGTAGGTTCCCATGACTTTTTCATAGTCCTTAGTTTTGTCTGGCTCCTCCCCCACCATCACATTCCAACCTCTCCATCTCTAATATTCCCAACTTCTATCTCCATATTACATGTTTNATTATCCNTCCTTCAGTTTTCTTTTCTTGTTCCCTTCATGGCTTCTTTCTTGCTTTTTGGCTTTTAGAAATAATCCATCCAACTTAAACACAGAAATCTAAAACTTCAAATCTTGGGTTTGCATATGAGAAAGAACACAAAACAAAATAATAAAACAANAAACACTTTCACAATTGGCCTCACAGGTAGAAAATGCCAGCATTCTAGGATGATGCCATCCTTGTCTGTCTCACTATCAATGCCCACAGTTTCAACCTGGAAATTTGTTGATTCTAGTTCCATGGATTCTTTTAAGCATGGGTGTGTTCTTGCAAAAGAAAAATGGCATATTAATACTGTAGGCTTCATTGACCTCCATGATGACAATTTACTGCAAAATGTTTGGCTTTATTTTTTTTTAATATTTCAAATCATAGGACTACTTATTGTAGCTGACTTAAATAATCTCTTCTCNTGGTTCCTTTACCTCTCTTCCTTCTACTCTTCTCCCATCCACCCTGCTTTAATATTCATCATAAATTTTCTTGAAATTTCTTCATAACTAGAGTTTCTCTAAAGTTTTTTTGTTGTATATGATCTGTAAATAGACAAAATTTGAAGCTCTTTGTATTGTTTCTCTTTATCTCTGTGATTTTATGCATCCTCTCAGTTCATTTACTCATTAATAAGTTCTGTGTAACCATAAATTCTACTAATGAGACAAAGGCTTGCAGCCAATCATGACTTGGGAAGTTATCTTAGCCAATGGTGGCCATGAAGCACTGGGGAAGTGAATCAAGGATGAAAGAAAAGCCTGGGGAAGGTGGATGATNGAGGTGACCAGTTCTGTAGATGAGTAATATTGGAGCCTTCCTGGAGCATCAGAGCAGCTTTGAGAAATGCATCTTAGTTTCAGTCTACCTAGGGGAGAAAAACCTGTTCATTCATCAGCTTCCACTTCATATTGATCAAAGGTGACTTCAGACATAAGCTATATTATAAATTTTAAATGTTCCCTGCAGGCCCACCTGTTGAATGCTTGGCCTTCAGGGATGTGCCTTTTTGAAGTGGTAGAATATTGCAGACTGAGACCTAATGGGAAGTTTTGGCTCCTTTCCTTCTGGGCTTTCAAAAACAAACATTAGCCAGCACACCACAGGAACATGCTAAGTCCAGTGGGAGGCATTATAATATTTAACTTGTAAAAATCTGCTTTAACTTATGTAGGAGACAACAACTGAAGTTGTGGCTGTTTTGGCTGGAGTAAGAGATAGGTAGGAGATGCATCTTGTAAAAAAGATGCATCTATCTCAGAGTCTGATACAGACCCCATATATATTTCTCTAGCCCGTATTTTACTTAGGTTCAGAGTCACATAACCAACTCTTTACTTAATATGACAAAATACTTCAGGGAATCATGTTCTAAAAGATAAGGCTCATACTTCTGGAGTTTCCATTTGAATATGGGGTTATCCCAATGCTTTGGGTCCTTGGAACGGATAACATAANAGGCAGAAGCTTCTGTAGAGAAAAACTACTCATATTAGGAGGACTCAAACCTAGCTTCTCAAGGTATGTACTAAACTGACAATTCATTCTTTCTCCAAACCCATATTTGACGATTTATTGTCATTGAGAAATGGTACCTAGTTTCTCATGTCACTAAACCTAGTCAGTATTCTTGACACTGCTATCATTTATCTCCGAATGAATTGATCTCCATTCAGCCTCTTGGTCATTCTTCATTTCCAGAGCTTCCATTGGAGTCTAAAGCACAGTCATTTCTAACTGACTAAAATAACAGCTACCCAATGCTTCTTCATTCCTTCAAATCTATTCTTCACTCTAAATGGAAAGGAATATTTAAAAAATTAAGGTATAATCAGGTAACATTCTTGTTTAGTACCTTTATTGGCTTTCCACTGCTTTTAACTTAAACTCAACACTCCTTAAAACAAGGTCCACCTCAACTGAATGAACTGTACCCTGTATACCTCTGGCTACTCTTCACTATCTTAACAGATCAGCTGCACAGAGCTTTGTATAACGAATAAAATGACACAAGTTTCTTCCTCTCTTGCTATGTATACTTTACTTCAAATATACCCTCTTCAGTGAGATGTTATGTTAGTCAATGTCTGTCTTAGTTAAGATTTCTATTGCTGTGAAGAGACACCATGACCATGACAACTCTTATAAAGGAAAACATTTAATTGGGTGACTTACAGTTCATTATCATCATGGAGGGACATGGCAGCATGTATGCAGGCATGGTTCTGGAGAAGGAGCTGAGACTTCTACAATATAATCTGAAGGCNACAGGAAGTGAGCTGAGACACTGGGCATGGCTTGAGCATATATTAGACCTCAAAGCCTGCCTCCACAGTGATACACTTCCTCCAACAAAGCCATACCTACTCCCACAAAGTCACACCTCCTAATTGTGCCACTTGCTATGGAGGCCATTTTCTTTCAAACCACCACAACAGCATATTACTATGACAAAATACTTGGGGGAATCATGTTCTAAAAGATAAGACTCATACTTCTGGAGTTTCCATTTGAATATGGGGTTATCCCAATGCTTTGGGTCCTTGGAAAGGACAACATAACAGGCAGAAGCATTGGTAAAGAAAAACTACTCATATTAGGAGTCAGAAAGAATAAATATTTAGAGAAGAACCTGGCTCCCTCAGTTCCCATTGACTTTTCTTGAGGTCCTACCTACTAAAAGGGTCTACATCACCTCCCCAGAGAACCACTCTGGGAACTGATTCTTACACATGAGGCTTGGGGAAACATTGCCCATTTTTAATTATAGAAAGGTTTTTATTTTAAATGTTGCTTAATAAACATCTTTGGAGCTTTTAAAAAAATGATGAAGTAGATTCAGGGGAGAATTAAATGGGAACCAAGTACTTTGAAAGAAGGGAAAAGGTCTGACTTAAACATTTACTCTTTTACGATTTTATCTTGGTCTTGTATCCCAGCCTTCATTATTTACTTAACAAATAGCTCTATCAGTTATGCAGCATTTAATTTGTGCAAAGCAGTGTCTCAAGTGCTTAGGAAACATTAATTCCTTTACTTAATTGCTGCTGTGTGGCAGAACAGAGCTGTGTTCCAGATCCTGGTTCCTTAATGTTGTCGTACTCATTAGGCAAAACACTGTTCCTCCAGGAGAAATCTGTGCTTGAGAAAAATGTGAGGCTTAAACCTTAAGATGAAGCTATTATAAATTATGAACTTCTAGGAATATCTGATTTTAAAAAAAACTTGAAAGTCATTTATCTTTTATTAATTCATTCAATATTTAATGTGAACCTTCTATATGTAAGGAACTGTGCTACCAATGGGATGTTTGCCAGACCTCAGATTTTCTGTGCTTAAACATGACCTTTCTTTCCATTTTGGGATTCCCTGGCACATGTTGTGTCTCTGTCCATTTTAGATAAACCTTTTCATAGCTACCTAAGTTAACTTGAAATGAAAAATATATTTAACCTACTCCACATTTTTAACTTGGCATTCAAGCCCATCTATTATATATATGTGGCCCAGACTAATTTCCAGAGAGTGGAATTTAAAGTTCCTTTCACTACATCTCAAGCCATTTGAAATTCCCATGGGTGTACCTCATCTGAGGTGCCCTCCTTTCATCACCCCTCCTTTGCACTTGTCCTTTCAATATTTGCATGACTTCTCCTCCTTTACTACCTAAAAGAGCATACTCATTATTTTTTTAACATGTATACTTCATGTGGTTTCAATACANATGGGTCTCTGTGCTCAGTAAATAAAAGAGTAGGGCCAAGAAACCAGGGTTAATTGCTTGAAGATACGGGCTTTGCAGTGAATGGTAGAGACAGTGAATAGCTACTAGCATCTTCTAGTATCTTTTTTCATCTGTGAACTTATGAGGAAGTTCTTTACTGAGCCAGTGACCATGATAATGATGAATTATATCCAATGCATGGATGTCTAGGCACTTGGTGCTGATGTCACAGGTCCCTTCCTTCTTAAAAACCCTATGTAGCATTCTATGAGGAAACTTATTTTGCAACTATCTTGCCTGAACTCCTACATAACTTTGCACTTATTCTTAGTCTCTCAGTGATAGATTTTGTAGGTTAACAAGTTCCTAATTAGATGGTAAGCTTGCCAAGCTTAACTGTTATATCCTCTTCATTTCTCTTTTATCAGTAGTTCATGAAGAAAGAAAAATCACCAAAAACAGAGATTCTAAATATCTAAGCATACATCCAGTAAGAGCTGTTTATTCATTATACAAATTGAAAAGAAATAAGCTGTAAGTAAATAGAAGGAGCACATACCCTTTTGTAAAAAGGAAAATAGGAATTNTAGGGCAAGTTTCCTCCTTAAGTTAAAACAACAAATTTATTTGCATGTTAGGTCAACTAGCAATAGATTGTCTTAAAATTGCAAAACTCAGGTAAAAATCCAAATATGAAAATGTATAGGAATATTCTTATACAGAAAAGTAATCAGTACTAAAGAATTTTTATTAACTTAAAAAGGCTTAGGGAAGGCTGGTCATGATTGTGCAGGCCTTTAACCCTAGCATTTCAGAAGCAGGGGTCTATGTAGTGAGTTCCAGGCCTGCCAGAGTACATGATGAGATCCTGTCTCAAAAACAAACAGCAACAACAAAACAAAATAAAAATCTCCTAAGGAACCACATTAAAAATTATTTTATACAAGCATTTAAAGAGCTAAAGGAAGGTGAAAGTAAGCAAAAACAAACAAATAAAAAATAAATAANTGGAATTGTGAAGAGAGAGAATTTGGTAGATGTTATGCCCAGATTTGAGACCCCCCAAAAGACCACTAGAGACCAAGAATTTCCAGAATGCAACAGCAAGGTTTATTCTTAATGCGCAGTTATGAGTCGGCTCAGAATTCCTGTCGCTGCACCCCATAGCAATGAGGCAGGGAGGAGAATTGCTCTTTCTTTGTGAGCCTAGCTTTTAAAGGCAAAACCCCAAAATTTCTCAAAGAGGAGGGGATTAGTACGGGTTCATTTTTAACTAGCTTACTCTTAGGAATTTCTATAGTTCCTGATCCTTCATTTGATCGGCTTATCTCTGCTTACTCTTCAGGTTGACCTGTTGTTTGTCCTATCAGCTATCTCNNGAGCTGGGACATTCAGTGGTTAATCAGTTGCTTTCAGATAGCCCTCCGGGCATCCTGACTCTGTGACTTTGTACTGTTTTAATTTCTGGAGCCTCTGTCAGCATTACCTGGGAAGCTCAAAACTTAAAACTCAGGCCTATTTCTTTTAGTTCAAGCAGAGGCTGTTAGTTTAATATTATTTTTGAGTGNGGGGCCTATTTTTAAATGAGGGTCCTTCAGTAGAGAGGGTATATAAAGTCATTGAGGATTTGGTAGACTATACAGCAAGTCCAGATGAATCATTTGGCTAGTGTTATTTTTTAAAGAGTAGAACTAGAACCCTACTTGATGCTTTTGTCCAAAGTAACATAAATATAAACATTCAAATACAAAAATAAAAGCATTAAAAATGTTTTCTTAAATTTTATTTTATTTCACATTGACAAGAGGAGTGAGTTCTAATGTTATGGCATACAGTATGGTAATTATGACTATTAATAATGCCTTGTTTGTACACTTTCTTTTTAAAATAAATTTACTATGGAAAGGGCTTCTAAATCATAAGCCAAAAGGTAAAAAAAAAGTCTAAAATTGATCCACATAAAACTACAGCTTCTCTACAGTCATAATGGCAAAGAAAATGACAACTGAAGAAAATATTTTCAAAATATAAAATACATAAGAAAAATTTTTTCTTAATATTGAAAATATCTCACAAGAGAAACAATGAACCAGCATTTAAAGCAATGTTTCCTAGAAAAGAATTATAAAAAGCAAGAAGTTTTTTATGCATATTGTTAAAAATTTATTATATATGGAAATTTAAGTAATGGTGAGACATCATTTTTACCTTAATACACCAGAAATAGTGTTTAATAATAAATAGCCAGACCTAGCAAAAAGAACCACTTATGATGGAGATGTTGTCCTGGATGCTGTAAATATGTGTTGCTCTGATTGGTTGATAGATAAAATGCTGATTGGCCAGTAGCCAGGCAGGAAGTATAGGTGGGACATTCTAACTAGAGAGAAAGAAAGAAGAAATCAGAGCTGAGCAGATGCTGCTAGCCACCACCAGTAGAAGAAGATATAAAGATACCAGTAAGCCACGAGCTGTGTGGCAAAGTACAGATTTATAGAAATGGGTTAATTTAAGATGTAAAAGCTAGCTAATGGGAAGCCTGAGCCATTAGGCCTTAAGTTTGTAAATGATATAAGCCTCTGTGTGTTTACTTGGGTCTGAGCAGCTGCAGAAGCCCGGGCAGGACACAGAAAGACTTTCTTACATACTTACTTCCAACTTGTGTTGAAAGACAATTTGAAAGTCCTATGCAGAAATCCCCACTTCCCACTCAAAAAAACTTACCTCATAGTTTTTGTTCTTGTAAGTTTACAAGATACATGTGTAGAGATAGGAAACATATGTGTATGATCCATGCATTGTGCTACACTACAACTGTGTTTAGAAATGGGCAATTTTAATGACTTAAAAAGAAAACTGTAAAACACAAATGTTTGTGCAAATAAGAGTTACACATTGATCATAAACATGCATTTTCCAGAAAGACAAACATGAAATATGAATACAGTCAGCTCCATACAGTGACAACTGAGTGGGGCAGGAGATGGCAAGGACACAATACCACCTTAGCTTCTATATTGTTTGAGCTGGCATTATAAATCAGNCCCAAATCTGCTAACAGACTTTAATATTTTCCTAAAATGGCAACTCTTTTTACCTCTGTCACTTTAGACTGAGACACTTACCCAGGAATAACTTGTTTGTTCTAAGATACCATGTGTCTTCCTGGTAAATGGTGGCTTCAGAAATTGGAATATTCATGCTCCCTAAGTGACAAATCTCTTTGGGGTTCATTTTGGTATTTATAGTTCGCACTGACAGCAACGCTGAGATCTGCATGTGCTGGTTACAGCAGGGATGTTCTGGCCCAGGCTCTGGCTGCAGCAGTGAGAGAAGCGTGCCTGTGACAGGAGCGGTGGCTGTGACAGTGAGCAGAGCCATTTATTCTGGCACAGTGTGCATCGTGGTTTTTCTTAGTCCTTTCCTTTCTTCACTTCCTTCTGGGCTTGGCAGAAAAATAGATTCCACAACATTATCATTCTCTCCTGGTGAAGTAAAAAAAGGGAAATGTGGCCTTCCTATGGGGTTTAATTGCTGAACATGGAAACCTGGCTCTGAACAGTGTAATTACAGGTACAACTAGTTAGGTGAATGACTTGTGACTATCAGGTTGAGTCAGAACTTTAGAAGATTGAGGAGAAGTATAAATAAAAACTTGGGGGGAATTCTTCAAGGTGCTCTTTCTATTGTCTTTATATTCTCTTGTGTGTTCCCAGTGCTGTTGGGGCACATGCTAGGTCCTGGGAGTCCTAACAAGCTAAGGTTGGTTTTTTATCCTCAACAATCTAATTAAACAGATGAAGTAATAGTGAGTACAGAAAATAGATATTTATTCAATGTGACTACAGGTCTATCTTTGGAGTTCCTACATGAGGTTAAAATTNAAATAGAAGGCAGAAGGCATGGATAGCTATGCAGTCCTGGTCAAGATATGATCCTACACATCATCATTGTCTAAGCTGCAGAGCCTTCAACAAGATAATCTGACAAGTTATAAGAACTATGTCAAATCTCTTTTCAGAGATAAGCTCCCTCCTGGCTGACACTAAAGCCCCACCTTTTTCCTCATCCCTGAAGAAATTTCAGTTTCTTGGAATCCATTGTTTTAAGACTTTGACAGCCAAGGGTGGTGATAAGCATCCCCCGAATATCGTCACTCCTGCTAGGACGGCAACAGGAGTGCTTCTGTCCAGCATTTCACTCAACGTGACTTCTTATACCTAAAAAAGCAGAATGCACCATCCACTATCCTTTGGGAGAGCAACTGTGTATATAGACAATTTCNAGTTACGCTTTTTACTTCTAGCTCCACACCATTAACTAGATAACAGTTTCTCTCAAGTGGTGGCAGCTTCAAGAAATGCATTAATTTCTTAAAGCTAAATCCAGTAATAACACGGAAGGAAAAAACTTTGTGATGATAGNGTAAGAATCTGTTGACTGTCACACTTTGGCNTGTTGCTCATAACAACTTTCAGTTTATAATCCTAACTTTCAGTGATTTGGTGAAGCCAGAAAACTGAATTGTGGAACAAAATCTCAACTTTTTAAAAGAAACAAACAAAAATATACCATGTTTGTTTAGCAAAATAATAGTTATGGGGGGCCTATGAGCAAACTGCTTTCTAAATAACTATCTGTATACCCATAGATGAATGCATCTCCCAGTCCTCATTAGAAAACCATCTTTGTGAAGTAGATAGGGGGAACACAGAGATCCATTGTCCAAGTACAGGGAACAAGTGTCAGTGAGTACTTAGGTTTGGGTATGATTTTAGTGACGATTCAGTTTTATTTTTTATATGCATATCTCACTGGGTTTTAGTATGATCCATACGAGTCACAAGTTTTAGGGCACTTCCAATGTGACCAACAGAGTCCCTCTTCATGTTGGGAATCACTTCCTTATATTCTATCACTCAAATCTGTCTATTTGTTTAGCATTTTTATATCATGGATTCATAAAATATGTGGCCTTTTGTGACTGATTCCTTTTGGTAGGCATAGTTTCAAGGTTCATTCATGTTATATCATGAGAATTTTGTCCATATTGATAACTGAATAATTTTCTCTTGTAAGAATAAACCTTATTTATTTATTTATTTATTTATTTATTTATTTATTTATATTTTTATGTGCATTGGTGTTTTTGCCTGCATGTATATCTGTGTGAGGGTGTTGGATCCCCCTGGAACTGGAGTTACAGGCAGTTGGAAGCTGTCATGAAGGTGCTGGGAATTGAACTCAGGTCCTCTGGAAGAACAGCCAGTTTTCTTATCCACTGAGCCATCTCTCCATCCCTGAATATATCATATTTTAATTAATCTAGCCCTCTGTTGATGATCCTTTGGATTGTTTCTCCTATTGGCTAAACTCAACAGTGTTGCTATGGATATTTATGTACAAGTTTAGTTAGTTTGAATTTGAACACTTGTGTTTGATTCTCTTGCACATACACATATAAATGGAATCTCTGAGTCATGTAATTTTATGCTTAACTTCTGAAGACCCACTAAGTGTTTTGCATAGTGGCTGCATATTCCAGCTAGTAATATATAGGGCTGTAGTTATCCCACATCCTCACCAAGATTTGTCATTTGTGTGTGTGTGTGTGTATGTGTGTGTGAGAGAGAGAGAGAGAAAGAGAGAGAGAGAGAGATTGAGTGCTTGTTTTTTTTTTTAAACAACTCAATTTTAATTCTTTAAGCCCTTGCAATGCTCCTCTCTTCTTCTTAGCTTATCCCCAGGCCATTGGAAATCCTGCCAGACTCTGGTGGTGCTGCCTGAGGAGTAAGGAGTCTCCTCAAACTGGGATATTTGTTGTCCATCATGAGAAAACAATGTCTCCCTTCTGTTCAGAGGACAAAGTGTGGTTCAGGGGACAGTCCCACTGTATCTGGGTCCCTTTTCCTAGTGTGATTCTCTCACTCTGGTTGATTGGTAAGAAGAGAGTGTCAGACCCGAGTTTTGGTGGCTCCCATAAGCACACACACTTCCTTTGTGCCAGAATGGTATTTTCAAGATAGACTTCTATTTGATTCAGAGTGGCAATATGCCTACTTGGGCTACCCTCTGTTGTTCAAATGGGGACTTGGTGTGTTGGACATGTTCCTGTTGGGTGAGTATCCAGGTGCCCTCTGCCATTACATTTTCTGTGATTGTTAAGCAGTTTGCTTTCCTCTTTCAAGTTGTCCCTTGTCATTTTTCTCTAGCTTATACTTGTACTCAGCTAGAGAGATCTGGATAAATGGGTCTATATCTTGTCTACAGCAGATATCTAATTATCTCTTTGTATATATTTCTCCTATACCAAGCTTGAGTGCTTATGCATACGAAGCACATTTTGCTTGGTGTCTCCAGTGGCTAATTATAGCTCTTAACCTAGAAGGCACTTACTATACAACAAGTCAAAGAATTACTACACAGAATTTGCTGTAAGTATATTTTCATATGGTGTGCAAGAGAGTTCTATGCTATTTAGCAGTAATAACAGCCAGATTAGGATTTCGCTCCATTGTAAAACTATGTCTGCTTTGTGTTTAGATAACTGACATCACATTTGGCCTTTCAAATTAGCTGTACTAGTGTAACTAAAAGCATGCTTCAAGNTGCCATGTCATAAACATCAGAGGGCACTTGAGTGCCCAAGGATGTTTTCTCAAAGGATTTTAGAATATGGTCTAAATACAGCTATGGTGCTCAAGGCTTCCATTAAGTGAGCAAACAAGAAATGGTACTTCTGTTACANTAAGTAAGCCTATGAAACAACAAACT
This sequence comes from Neotoma lepida, assembly GCA_001675575.1. Classification (NCBI taxonomy): domain Eukaryota; kingdom Metazoa; phylum Chordata; class Mammalia; order Rodentia; family Cricetidae; genus Neotoma; species Neotoma lepida. The sequence goes on along the minus strand of LZPO01045662.1, from coordinate 14,837 downwards.
TCCAGAATTAGCTGAAGGTTTTTTCCTACCCNGCCCCCACATACACACACACTTTTTGTATTTTTATTGTCATGTGTACAATTAGTTTGTACTAATGTCATCATGCCACAACTTATAATCACCTGGGAAGAAATCCCAAATGAGAGACTACCTAGATCTGATTGGCCTGTGGACGTGTCTGTNGGGGATTGTCTTTGATTGTTAATTGGGCTGATGNAGCCCATNGTTGGTAACACCACTCCCTAGGTGGGGAGGTCCTGAACTATACAGAANAGGAGAAGCTAGATAAGAGCAGAAGCAGCAAGCGGGTAGGAAGTGGTGGGATCAGCTGTCTCTAGCTTCTGCTCTGTGACTTCCCTGCAAGGGGTGGGGGGCAGGGTGACTAGAATCTGGAATTGCAAGCCAAGTAAACTCTTTCCTTCCTAAATTGATTTTAGTTAAGGCATTTTATCACAGCAACAGACATGAAACTGCAACACGGGCTTGATGGAATTCTNTGGTAAAATACCTTAATTGTGTTTACTGGTAGTTATACCTCCCTCTTTTACAGTGTCTCCTCATGTGGATCCCAAAGGCAGACACATTAATTTTAAGCACTAAAAACTTCACAAATCTCCATTCTGATACAGACACTGGAAATTAGAAGAATTAATTTGTATCGTCTAAAGTCACATCATTTGCAATCAATCAAGTAAGAATGTGGTTTCAGGACTTACTCCAATCTCATCATTCTTGTTTATAATATGCCTCCTTAAAACACATTAAACCTATTTGTAAAGGTCNTCTTGAAATTATAACCCATGACAAAACAGGATTTTATAAACAGCTCTCTTTCTTTACATATGGAAGTGTCTGAGCACCAGCTTGGTTAATATCATGGGATGTTTTGCTGTAACGCTAGTAACATTTTTTAACAAAATAATGCATTGTCATTAGCTCAGTGAACTATAATGGAGAACATTGTTTGGGGCGGCAATGGTGTCTTATACTACNGTGACTTCTGCCCTGCCCCCTACTGTGTTATTTTCTTTGCTGGAAGCTGACAGAAGCATTCAACAAAATGAGGAAACAGTGGAGGGCACNGCTGAATGNAATTTTGAAACAAACAGCCAAAGATAAGTGTGTGCCACATGAGAACAGCTCTTAATTGTTCTGTGATAATTCACTCAAAATATAATGATGTTGTTAGGAAGAATGGGCTAGTTTCTTGCGGATTAAGAGAAAACCATTTGTAGGAGATGAAAGGGCATCTAGCGTTTGAATAGACAGAGGAAAGAACTGCAAGAACATGAAATTACTTTTTCGCCTGATAAGACATTTATCTGTGTTTCTCTATCCTCATGCTAAATGAGGTCTAGAAGATAGAGTCCTTTGAAAGCAGAAATGGCATTAGCTTGGAATTCTGTTCCAGCCACTCAGAAGACAGACATAAATCAGCATCGCCATGACACTGATTACTAATGAAGAGACTTTTGCAAAAATCATCTTATCTAGCTTCTGCTTTTTTTCCTCTCTCTCTGAAAATTGCCCAGGGCATCTTACCAAAAGCTAAGGCTGCAGTTTATATATTTAAATATATATATATGAGAATAAGATACAAAAGTAGCCTCTCCACTAGGAGAATTTAAAATCTGGAATATATTAGCTCAAATCATACTTCCAGTGCTCACAGATTTCAAAGCAGATGGTCATGGTAATTTGCCTTTGAAGATGTTTAAAAATCATACTAATCCACTCACTTTTTGAAATAATTCTCCCTCCTATTAGAGCAAGACTCATAATATAAAATAGATTTTTGTCATTGAAATAATTGCTTAATGCCCACTGTGCATACTTCAATCTCTAAGGTATCAAGTCTTCACTGTATTCTCAGAGAGATCCTTCCAGGCCAGGNNTTCAGTCTTTCTTCCCAAGCTGGAAAGTCTATTGCAGTTGTGTTTGTAAGAAGTGGAAGAACCTGGGGCCTTGCATTATAGTATAGGTGGGATTTTAAGTATTTTTAAAAGTTAATAATGAAATTTCTTGGGATTTGGAATAAAAGGAGGAATTGATTACCACGTAACAAAGATTTGCTTAGAAATCTGCTATAAGAAAAATGTTAGGAATCCAGGATGGAAGACTAAAGNGGATTCCTGAGGACTTGTTGGAATAAGGAAGGAGATGACTGTCTTTTAACAAGATTTACCTACAAATATGGATCAATTTTCTATAACAAGAGAGTAAGGTTCCAGAGGGCCCAGTCCAGCACCATGGGGGCTCCACAATTATTGGTCCACAGTTCATGCATTTCCATCAGCCTGGCTGGCCATCTTTGTACATTTTCCCTTCATGATCTCGATGTCCC
>LZPO01045659.1:0-20664 GCA_001675575.1 Neotoma lepida | reverse complement strand
CTCCTTTGTATTTCCCTGTTCTTAGCATTAATCACTATCTATGCTTATCTTCATTTTTCATTTTCAAAACTTGCCTTGCTGTAATACATACCCCACTAAAGCAAGCATCATGTCTGCCTTACTCAGTGCTTACTAACCATCACATTGCAGGTCACTAACCAAATATTTATCGAGTGAATGATTCAACTGATGGATAGATTAAAAGAGCTTGATAGTCACTTCTTCATGTGATAAGGAAGATCCACTGTGACAGGTTCAGTCCTGTTAATCATGTTAATCATAGCCCCTACATCAGTATAGGGCAGTGGTTCTCAACCTTCCTAAGGCTGCAAGCCTTTAATACAGTTCCTCATGTTGTGGTGACCCCAACCTTAAAGTTATTTTTGTTGCTACTTCATAACTGTAGTTTTGCTACTATTATGAATCATAATGTAAATATCTGATATGAAGATGGTCTTAGGCGACCCTTGTGAAAGGGTCTTTTGATCCCCAAAGGGTTGCAACCCACAGGTTGAGAACCACTGGTATAGGGGTTGCCTGTCACCAGCACTGGGATTATAAGTGTACACCACCATGCATCTTTTTTCACATGGATATTGGGAATCAAATTCAGGTACTTATGCTCGTGTGCCAAACACTTTAGTGAAGAACCACTTTTGGTTGTGAGCCTAGCCTTTAATGGCTGAGCCATCTCTCCAACCCCAAGGACTACTTTTAAGACAGAGAATCTTGACTTTGTAAGTTCATATCTTGGCAAAAGCCATTTTAGTGGTGTGGTGGCAACAGAAAGCCTATTTGAGGTGGGACTCTGCAAGTCACCTGTTAGTCCCCCTGCCTTGCATACCTAATTCTACATGCTTTCTCTTCCATTTCCTAACTTCTCCAGCATCATCAGTGAACAATTCAAATCCTGGCAGAAGTGAAAATAAATTCAATAGTCATACTGAAAAATTGATTAACTGCCCATGGTTCTCCCAGTGACTATGTTTGTTAAGGCTTCCTTAGTAGCCGTTCAAACACCTGCCACTCAAGGGTTATGGTACAAAAGGGAGAAGCAGCTTTTCCTCCAGCTAGCTTGTGTGTGAACTCTCTGTGGGTGTGTGACATTACAGAAATAGAACAACACTTGTGGTTACTTAGGATTGCAACAGAGGAAAACGTGAATTTGCTTTGCAGCTGTTCTTTGCAAAATAGACCCATTGAACACGGTCTTATTTTTTTCTGTTTAAAATTCTTAATGACAAGGTCAAGTCAGTTGGCTTGGGTGAACTGAGCTGCAGCAGGGACCAATATTTGCCGGCATCTGAGCAGGTGCTTGTTTTCCTGTTGAGACCCTGGTCAGGTCCAGGAGCTGTACTAAACAGGACTTTGGAATGATTTGGCATTTAGCTATGAATAGTTTGGTTTTCAAGTCCAATATTTTCTAACTTAATGCAGTTTTGCCTAGATTTGCTGGTTCCTAGGAATTTATTTTCTTTCTCTAGGATTGGGGATCAGTATTTGTTCTACTGATAGCTTGATAGCATATCTTAGCACAATGTAGTGTTTTTAGTTTAAATAGAGCTCATTACTTTGGTCTAAACAGTAGAATGGGAATTGGTTTGCCCAGCTAATGCAATAGCCCAAAGGCTAGCAATCCCATTTGGAAAGCTTAATGTAATATTTATTAGATTCTGTAGATTAATGTTGTTAATTCTTGATTGTCTGGATGTGGTTTATAAATATTATCAAGCCCTCCCTTTTCAGATTCTGGTCAGTAAATTATACTGGAAAAACAAATTTCACAGTAAATGAGTTATTTGATATGCACAAAATCTCTTTGTTCAATATGCATATTTTAGAATTTTCTTTTGGTTCACTGTGGAAACATTATCTGATCTAAACAAAACATAGAGGGAGCAGCTTGGTATAGTTAGAAAACTCAGCTTTGGATTGAGGGTCCTGTACCAGCACTGACCATCTGTGTGCTATTAGACAAGTAATGTTTAAGCATTTTGAACAAGTTTGGGCTTGCTCATACTCAAATATGGCATAATCAAAACATCTGTTCTCTATATTTCTTAGCACTATTGTGAAGTGAACAAGGAACTGAATCCTGTTTAACTTCCAAGTCATTATTGAAAATGCTATGTAGTTGTTTAATGAAATCAACTTGTAAACTGTAAAGAAATACACACATATACTGGGATTCATATTGTTTCATAATCTAAATCCTTCCTATTTCTCCACTTTATCCTCTTCTTCCCCTTCCTTCTCCTCCTACTTGACTCACTTCAGTTAAAGTCCCCCCTGTCCCTTCTGCTCATCTCCCTCTTCCTCTCCTTCCTCTTTCTTCTCTTTTGCTTCTTGCTAGAATACAGAATGAAACATAGGTTGTCAAAAGAGCCTTGAACTTTGCTCCTGACACACAACACCAGTGAAACACTTGGCCAGTGTGACTTGCTTCACTTGCTCTTTTAATTATTTGTCCTCATGTTCACTGTCACTCACACACTGTATTAGTTAGTTTTTCAACTTGACACAAGCTAGTCACTGAGCTGAGGAACCTCAGTTGAGAACATACCTCTATCACACCGCCTGTATGCAAGTCTGTAGGGCATTTTCTTGATTAATGATTGATGTAGGAGGGCCTAGTCTACCAGGGTAGGTGCCACCCTAGGCAGATGGTCCTGGGTGATATAATAAAGCAGGCTGAAAAGCCATGGGAAGCAATCCAGTAAGAAGGGCTCTTCCATGGTTTCTGCCTCAGTTCCTGTCTCTCAGATTGCTGCTTGAGTTCCTGTCCTGATTTCTTTCNATAATGGTCTGTGATGCGGAAGTGTAAGCCAAACAAACCATTTTCTCCCCAAGTTGCTGTTGGTTATGGCATTTTATAATAACAATAGAACTATAGCTAATTTCTGAGACTCTCTGAAATATAGTTGGTTCTGTGGTGATGCTAGACGATCAAGATGTGGTCCTCATCTATGAACAGAATTATTCTAGAGACAAAAGCTGGAGATCAACATGCCTTTGGTAATATACCATAGCTTGGCTGTTTAATCATATTGAGAAAACAGGAAATTGAATTCCTTCCCTGATCCACATGTCCTGCAGTAGGAGATTAGGAGAAAGGAGTTCGTTTTTATGTTTCCATGGAAATGGACTTGATCAGAAAGGCAAGAGACATGTAGTGATCAGCTAGATAGTAGAATATTGTCTTCCTACAGGGGACATGTTGTTATGGATGAGAAGGAGCACCAGCATGGTGGCCAGACACCAAGAAAGGAAAATAAAAACTTGGGATTGTTTTGTTCAAAAGACATTGAGATGTGGTCAAATATTTGTAGAAACAAACATTTATGGAACATGTATATTGAGAGTAAGTATTTTTTCTCTAAGAAAATGAATGTGAGTAAGTAGGAAGTTGGGACAGATCTAGAAAGAACTGAGGGTAAATATAATCAAAATACATTGTATGAAATTCNTTTTTCCCTTTTATTGAGAATAGATTCTTTCCTCATACTATATATTTTGATTGCAGTTTTTGCTTCCTCTACTTCTCCCAGCTCCTCCCCATTTTTCCTCTTATCCAGATCCACTCCCTTTCTGTTCATTATGAAAGAATGGGTTTCTAAGAGATAACAACAAAACATGGCAAAAACAAAATATAATAAGATAAAACAGAAACCATCATATTAAAGTTGGACAAAGAAACCAACAGAAGGAAAAGAGTGCAAAAGAAGTCAGAAATCCCATAAAAATATATATAGAGAGGACCTGGTGCAGACCCTGGCAGGCCCTGTGCTTGCTGCTTCAATCTCTGTGAATTTATAACAGCTGTGCTCACTTGATTTAGAGGGACTTGTTCTCCTGATGTCCTCCATCCCCTCTGGCCCTTACACTTTTTCTGCCTCCTCTTTTGTGGAGTTTCCTGAGTTCCGAAGGGAGGTATTTGGAGACATCCCATTCACAGATGTATATTCCAAGGTCTCTCACTCTCTGTGTAATGTTTGGCTGTGGGTCTCTGTATTTGTCTCCATCTGCTGCAGGAGGAAGCTTCTCTGGTGATGGCTGAGAATAAATAAGGCACTTATCTATGAGTATAGCATAATATCATTAGGAGTGATTTTATTACTACTTTTTATTTTATTTTAATACCAGTAGTATTTGGTTTTATCCTAGCTCTCTGGGATATTTAGTCTGGCTCTTAAAAAGTTGGCCACCCTCTCCACACCTATTCAGCATAGTACTTGAAGTTTTAGCTAGGGCAACAGAAGAATTGAAGGAGATCATGGGGATACTGATTGGAAAGGAAGAAGTCAAAGTATCTTTATTTGCAGATGATATGATATAGAAGTGACCCTAAAAATTTCACTGTGGAATTCCTACAGCCCATAAACACTTTCGGCAAAGGAACTGGACATAAAATTAACTCAAAAAAATCAGTAGCCATTCTATATGCAAATGACAAACAGACTGAGAATGAAATCTGTGAAACAACACCNTTTACAGTCACCTTAAATAACAAAAAATATCTTGAGGTAATTCTAACCAAGCAAGTGAAAGATTTGTATGATTAAAAACTTCAAGTCATTGAAGAAAGAAATTAAAGAAGATATCAGAAGATGGAAAGATCTTAGATGCTCATGGATCAGTAGGATTAACATAGTAAAAATGGTCATCCTACCAAAAGCAATCTACAGATTCAATGCAATCCTATCAAAATTCCAACACAATTCTTCACAGATCTTGAAAGGACAATTCTCAGCTTCATATGGAAGCACACACACACACACACACACACACACACACACACACAACCAAACAAAACAAAAAAACAGGGTAGCTAAAACAATTCTGAATAATAAAAGAACTTCTGGAGGTATTATCATTCTCTATTTTAAGTTGTACTATACAGATATAGTAATAAAAACAGCATGGTATTGCATAAAAACACTCATTGACCATTGACATCAAATTGAAGACAAATGCACAAATCCACACACCTATGGATACCTGATTCTTGATAAAGAAGCCAGAAATACACTAGAAAAAAGACAGCATCTTCAACAAATGGTGCTGGTCAAACTGGATATGAGTGTAGAAGAAGGCAAATAAATTCATACTCATCACCCTGCACTAAACTGAACTCCAAGTGGATCAAAGACAACATAAAAGCAGATACACTGGACCTGAAAGAAGAAAAAGTGGGGAATAGCTTTGAGCTGGTTGGTACAGAGATGATTTTCTGAACAGAACACTGATAGTGCAGGAGCTAAGATCAACAATTAATAAACGAGACCTTGTGAAACTGAAAAACTTCTGTAATACAAATGAGCAAAGATTTTTACCAACTCCATATCCAACAGAGGACTAATATCTAAAAATGTATAAAGAACTCAAAAAATTAGACATCAAAAGCCCAAATAATCCAATTTAAAAATGGAGTACAGATCTAAACAGAAAATTCTCAATAGAGGAAACTCAAATGCCTGAGAAACACTTAAAGAAGCATTTAACATCCTTAGCCACCAGGAAAATGCAAATCAAAACTATTTTGAGATTCCATCTTACACCTGTCAGGATGGCTAAGATCAATAGCACAAGTGGTAGCTCAATCTGGTGAGGATGTGGAGCAAGGGGACCACTCATACATTGCTGGTGGGATTGCAAATTCATACAAGAACTATGGAATAAAAAGATGGGAATTATCTACTTCAATATCTAGCTATGTCACTCTTGGGCATATACCCAATGGATGCTTCATCCTACCACAAGGACACTTGCTCAACCGTGTTCATTGCTCCTCTACTTATAATAGCTAGAAATTGGAAACAACTTAGACGCCCCTCAACAGAAGAATGGATAATATAAAATGTGGTACATTTATACAATGGGATATTACTCAGCTGTTTAAAATGATGACATCATGAAAATTGCAGGCAAATGGATAGAACTAGAAAGAAATCATCCTGAGTGAGGTAACCCAGACCCAGAAAGAGAAATATGAAATGTATTTGCTTACATGCAGATATAATCCATTAAGTAAATGATAGCCAAGCTATAATCTGCAGACCCAGAGGGGATAGGTATAGAGGAAGGGACTATGGGGGCACTGGATCTTCCTGGGATGGGGAAATAGAACAGATTTTATGCATGGACTGGCAGGGGTAGACAGGAGTAGGAAGATAAGCTGGGAAGAGGGAGGGGATGTGAAATTGAGGGAGGGAATTCAGGGAGGAGGAACAGATATGGGATAAGGGAGAGAATTCAAAGAGAGACAGCTAGAAAGAATTAAAGGGGCATTTGAGGAGTGATGTGAAAACCTAGTGCAGTGGAAATCTCCTAAAATATATGAAGGCAATCCTAATGAAGTCTAAATAATGGAGGTGATGGACTCCTAACTGGCGATTTCTTGTCACCAAATAAAGCTTCCAGTACCAGGAGTGGGTTACATCCAATTGAGTTGTTGGCCAAAGGGGTCCTGTGGAAATTCTCAAACAACCCAGGCCATTGCCAAGACTATAGATTGCTCTCCACAAACCGAGAGCAAGGCCCCATTGCTGAAGACAATGCTCACACAACTCATTGAACATGGAGAGGTAGAACTTGTGTCTACAAAGAGCCTTCATCCCTATGTTCTAGTATCCTTGATACAGGAAGGTACTCTGCAGGCTACCGAAAGAGAAACAAATACTAACCCAGCCACAAAGCCTTTGATATACAATGCTGTCCAGCCTGTAAAATATGCGAGGGCAAGGTGGGNCAAAGCTGTGGGAGTAACCAACCAAAATCTGATTTGACTTAAGTAAGGCCCACTCTATGAAATGAAACCCATATCTAACACTGCTTGAGTGACCAAGAACCACAGAGTGTATGAAATTCTTAAAGAATTAATAAAAATATTATTTTTAAAAAATTAAAAATTATATATATATGCCAATATCTCCACAAGCACAGAGACACACATTAGTATCACATGCTATCAAAGGTACTAAGAGGCATGTGGAAGATGCTGCCTTTAGGATATATAGGACTGAGAATGATGTGTCAGGGAATGATAATTAGAGGCTGGGATGAATGATGCCTAGTGATAAGAATAAGAATAACAAAAGCAAGAATGGGTAGACATTGGTACTTCCTGTGTGCCAGGGATCATATTTAATGCTTACTACAACATCTNTNTCTTCAGAGTACGTAAGTAAAGGTGATGGAAAACAGTCTCAGAAGGTTAAGAAAATGACCAAGATGAAATCATTGGTGAGAAACAGCTGAGATTTGAGCNTGTGTCTACTGAATTCCAAAGTCCAACAATTTAACCATTTTAGTAGTGTATCAGGCAGTGTTTTTTTTTATTACTGTAACAAAAGACATGACACATGGTACTTATTTTTAAAAGTGGTTTATTCAGCTCACAGTTTTGGAAGTTTGAAGATTCTGAAGTTCAGTTCTGATGAGTTCCAATCGGCATATGGTAGNCAGTGAACAGTATCAGCAGGGTTGTCTGATGGAGCAGCCACATCTGGGCTGGGAGGCAGAGATAACTGTGTGAGCCACTCTTGTCCCATGTAACAACCTTCTCTGAAGAACTCAAAGGGTGACATGGGACCCACATTCAGAGAGTGTGGTCCAGTGACCTAANGATCTCCCATAACTCTTACAGATTCCATGACACATCAGAGTACCCCCACCTGAGGGCTAAGTCTCTGACCACACAAACCTTACACATTATACCCAAACAGTAGCAAATATTCAAGATGTTCATGAGGTGTAGGGTGCCCCAACCCCTCTGGAGAGGTAGCATATTACCCATTTCTGAGATTTGGTTCTGCCCTTAGATTGACTCTCCAAACACAGAATCAAGTGTGCCGTAAAGGAATACTGTGATAAAGGACTGTGAGGAAGAGGGTTGGGGGTAGGCAGGGACTCCCCACTCCAAGAAAAGTCTACTTCTGGCTTCTTCACCTTGGGCCCAGAATAAATCTCAACAACNGGTTCTCTCCCTCTTTTGTGACAAAATTTTTATTTTCCCTCTCTCTGAGCTCTACTTGTCTCTAAAAGCACTCTCTCTGTACTGAGAGGTATGGATGCCCTCCCCCGTGCCCCCTGGAGGTTCATTGGCCTCTTCTCCAGAGCAGAAGGCGAAACTGGAGCCTCATGGGCTGCTTTGCCTCACGCTGGTTCTGAGGAGACAGCTTATAGCGGTGCTGTGAAGAGAGTCCTTTACAAAGCTCTCAGAGGTGCCAAGGAGCTGAAGCAAGCTGGAAAGAGCCTAAGGAGAGATCTGAGGGTTGCCTGTGGGGTTTGGANGGTTGTCANGTAAAAAGGAACAGGGCAACCTGAAGATTTCTTGATCATTAGATGGGGATTCCTTTGCCCAGCAGTCTCATTTGATCCGTGAAGTTGTTGAATAGGTGTTAGGCCTTGTCTGAGATTGCTGGGGATGACAGCAAAACTGATTTGTCAAATATTATTTTAACTANAATGCTACCACACAAGAGAACAAGTACCCCATTGGAGGGAAGGCTCCCTTTTGCTGTTACTATGTGAATAGGAGCTGTTACTCTCAGAGGCATCCATACACCATTGTACAATTGAAATATGTGAGCTTGTGTATAATTTTAACAGTTCTACAAATCACCTTAAAAATATAAGGAAATAGGGGAAGTTAGCTTATTAATGTATTTTACTTAACACAACAGATTTAAAGGGTTTCAGCATTCCATCTCAGTATTCATTATGAGACTTATTAATACAGCATTTTACATTCCATGATGCTGAAATCCAGTGTGTTTTTCATACTCAAGGAATCTCTTGATTTAAACTATGTATATTTAAAATGTTTAGTAAGCCATAAGTACTGTGTCAGAAGATACAAAGGACTAGGTGAATCCAAACATATTGTTCCTTGATAAGCATTCATTGAGCAACTACTGTTTCTAGACACAACACTAAGCCCTCCGAAAGTGGCAATTTGTGCTGGGGGTTGGGCAGTAAAATGCCTTAGTGATCGAGACTCCACNTTGGAAAGAATGAACTTGAATTCTTTTATCTCAATTCTTTGGTATTTCTCAGCAGAAGGTGATGATTATTAATCTATAATTAAATGAACCTAGGAATTTGCATCTGACCAAAGTCATGTCGCTCCATATACATTGTTGGCTGTAGGTAAAATGTGAGAATTTGACCTCTAGAGTTTATTCATTATACTTGACTAAAACTTTATCTGTCTTTTGTAACTTCTCAGTTCCAGCTCCCCTTTGTCCTGGAAACAGCCAGTCTAGTCTTTGTTCTGTGAATTTGACTCTTCTCAGGTATTTGAAATAAATAAAAATCTGGTGTTTGTCCCGATACCCTCAAAGTTCATTCACATTGTCACATATTGCATGATTTACTTTTTAAAGGCCAAATAGTCTTTCACTTTGTGTTTATATTTGTGTGTGTGTGTGTGTGTGTATGTGTGTGTGTATGCTGCATTTTTGGTGTGTATACATCTTAATATGTGTGCAGGTGCACATTTGCATGTGTATATGTGCCTGTGGATGCCAAAAGCCAGACTCAGGTGTCATTTCTCAGGCAGCATCCATGTTTTGAGACAGAGTCTCTTCCCTGACCTGGAACTCTCCAAGTAAACCAGGCTGGCTGACCACCTTTCCAGCACTGGGATTACAGTATGTACTTCTGGGCTTTTTAAAATGTGGGTCCTGGGAATTAAACTTAAGCGAGCAATTTACCGGCAGAGCTATCTCCCAGCCCCTGTAAAACTTTCTTCATTATCTGTTAGAGGTAATTTATGTGGCTTCCATGCCCTGGTTGTGGTGAATGGTGCTGTGAAGGAGACAGAAGAGGTCTTATTGCAGTAGGATGTCTTTAAGATTCTGATTTCATTTCTTTGAAATAAATACCTCAAAGTTGNATTGTTGGATCACAGCAAGTTCCATTTTAATGGTATTTGCAGAATCATTGACCCATTTCCTATATTGGCTGCATGACTTTGATTCTCACCTGCAGTGTGGGAAACTTCTGGTTCCTCCAATATCGTGCCAACACTTGACTTTTGTCTCTTCAGCCAAGGTATGAGAAAAGTGTATATGCACAAAGAAAGCAAGCAGACATTTATCTTATATTGTATGCAAAAAGTATCTCAAAATTAATTATGAGCTTTTAAAGCTGAGTTANGAGCTTTTAAAGTCAGAAACTATAAAGCCCCTAGAAGAAACCATAAGGAAAAATATGATATTATTCCAGGCAATGATTTCATAAATATAACAACAGAAGCATAGCCAACAACAAAAATAAGTGGGGCCAACATCAAATGAAACAACTGCACCACAAAGACCACCATCAGCAGAGGGTAGGCAGCCTACAGGATGAGAGAAAATGCTTGCAAACCATCTATCTAGTAAGGTGTTAATCTGATAACAGTTGGGAATCCCACAACCCCTGTATAGAAAGATGTTCACAGCACTAATCAGATAAATGCAAATTATAACCACAATAAAACACCTCATGCCTATTAGAGAGCAGTTATCAGAAAGGCAAGAGATATCAGAAAGGCAAAAGATGATCTTTGCTCATCCCACTGAGCCTGGATATTTGGGAGGCACAGAAGATGGTGCAATTGGTTGGGTCATTGTTCCAATCTGATGATTTCTTATTGTCCTCATTATGCAATCCATCACTTTAGGCTTTGCTTTTCAGTTGCCCAGATTGTGAATATCATTCTGCCAAGAACTTTATCTGAGACATTATTAAATTTTAATAGGGCAGCATCCACAAACATGCCAATCTAGAAAGTTCTAAGGTCAAGGTGCAAAAACAAAGTTGTGACTACTGGGAAAAATTTCAAGTAAGCATGAGTGACTGGCAATGTCGAAAGAAATGGGGAGGTTAAGTCTTGAGGTTTCTAGCAGGTCGAAGGAGCCATTTCATCATAATGGTGGAGCAGAAGCCAGGCCAGAGGGGGAAAGCAAGAACGGTGACAAGAGGGAAGCAACCTTAATGTACTGAGTCTCCTCTGTAAACACACCCCATCAGACTGGACTTCCTAAAGTGGTTGAGAATGGGCTTGAGAGAGACTCCAACGTAAACGGATTTCTAAACAGTCTTGTTAAATAAAATACAGAGGCAGAGATAGGAGTGAAAGTCCGACAGAGATCAGAGGAATTAGGAACAGCTACCAGCCTCACCTTACATTGCCAGCTTTTCCAAAAAGGAGAGTATCNGTCACTTCCTATACCTCCACGTCTATATCCCTTTCTGTTCTGTTCTCCCATTGGCTCTTTCAGCCTAGCTACATCACTTCCTCCTATCGCCCATCTCTGTCATTTCCTGTCTGTCTGTATAGACTTCCAGAATTCTATGGCTGATGCTGGGATTACAGGTGTGTGTCTCCACGCTTGACTGTTTCTAGTGTGTCCTGGAACTCACAGGGNTCCAGACAGACCCTGCTTGCTAAGTGATAGGATTAAGGGTGTGTGCTAATTTTGCAAGGCTAGCGNCTGATCTTGTTCCTCTGATCCTCCGATAAATTTTATTGGGAGACATAGATAAAATACCACCACACTCCAATTCATCAAGTGCATCACATTCTGTGAATGCTAACTTCCAAGTGCTTCCAGGTCATAAAAATGGTGTTATTTCTCATCCTCAATTTTATTCTCATCACAGTGAGCCCATTCAAAGGAGAAGTGAAATGGGAGAGATGAAGGGGTTACGGTTACCTTAATCAACTACCTGGATTCTTGGGGGGGTGCTCTATGAGGGGCTCTGTGGTCTTGAAAACCACGAGCAAGCATTTTCAGAGTTTGCTTGCTAGCTGCTATTCAGCTTACTCATAGTTTTTAATCCACAGAGAAAAAGCAGTGGAACAGAGAACAGGAAATTTCACCAAGCAAGCAGGAACTGTTGAAACGGTTGCTCTGGCAAGAAACGACCCAGAATCACTAACCACAGCCCCAGACTTGTGTCTTCATTTCCTTTGTACAATGTTTGGCCAGAAAAGAATTGAGCTTTAAATATCACTCCTTCAACAACAAAAGAAAATGTATTATTAAAATAACACGCTGGACTATTTCGTTAAGAACTGCATGTTTTAGCTCATTTATTTTTTATGAATATGTGAGGCCCAAATAGTTTTTAAATCATATTTTACAGACTAGAAAATAAAGGAGAGAAANGAAAAGTGACAGAGCTGAACAGTGGACACCAGAGCCCCAGATCTCACATAAAAGTCACTTGTTCTATATTGTATGCAACAGGTCATTTAAACAGAGAAAACACACTAAGTACCTCTTGAAGAACCAGGAATAAATGCCTAGATGTCAAGGTCATGGAAGCAGCTGGATAATCAGAATAAGGCTTAGAAATTCCATCATGGCTACTAACCATAAATGCATGTGATGTCTGTGGAATCATAAACAAACAAATCAGTCAAAAATCCATCGTGCATATTATAGACCATTATGATCACAATTACAGCAATAAAACAAATTAAATCTGTCCTAAAACTAACAATTGGTTGTTATTAGAGCAACCCAGATGTTGGTAGGAAGGTCATATGGACAAGAAGTGGTGGGATTTCACAGTTAAGATCCTAAGTGGAACAGAAGGACTAAGGCTGTCTCAGATGTTTACATGAAGGTGGACATGTCCTTTGCTTGATCAACATGGTAGATGTGTGTGTTCACTGAGTATTGGAAATGTAGCCAGCATGACTGAGGAAGAAAAGTTTAGTTGTGTTTAATTTTAATTCATTTAAACAAAATGAGGCTGCTATACAGACAGTGCAGAGATTGAGAATACAATAATCTTTTCATGGAATTGTTCTAATAAAAAACACTAATTCTGCACCAAATCTAAGATTGTCCACCCTGAGATTTTTCTCATGCTTACTCATTACCCGCATCCCATTAAGCTGGAACAGAAGGGGGAAAGCAGTGATTGATTCTAAGGCAGACATCTACCAAAGCTAAAAATAAAAAGGTGGGCCTTCTCATCCTCACTTTGACATCAAATTAGTCACCAATCCTGACTATTGTACCCTATAGTATCTCTCAGATGTACTGCCTACTTCATGTGCTGTTTGTCTTCTACTATTGTTCTAATTCCAGCATCATCACCCTTAGCCCACACACAAAGAAGAGTCACCATGAGTCACCCTTACACAAAGACANTGGAGGGCTAGTCTGCTGAAAACAACTCTACTAATGTTCTCTCTTCTCAAAAACCACTGTTGTCTACTTACTGGTTGCATACAGACTAAACCAGAACCCCTGGTCTGGATTTTAAAATGTTTCTCTGTACAGGCTGAATTTTGTCCCTGCTTCATCTGATCTTCAAATTCCCATGTTGAAGAACTAGCCCATAATAGTAATCAGTACCTGACCAGATCNGAGATAGTCCACACAGTGATGCTTGAGTTTAAAGTGGGTTCAGTAGGGTGGCCCTTAATCTAATCTGACTGGTGTCCTTATGAGATGTGGACACACAGAGAAATGTGAGCAATGTACAGGGACCATATGAAGACACACCCAGAAGAGGCCATGTGCAAGAAAAGGCAAGCGAGTGAAGCTTGCTCTTCTTGATAGCTTGCCTTCGGACTTCCAGAGTTCAGAACTGTGACAAAATAAATCTGTTATGCTGTTGAGTCATGATGTTTGTTACGACAGCCTAGCAATCAAATAAATTGGCCATTTGGCCCAACCTGCATGTTCCAACTGGTCATCTAATGCTTTTGCTCACCTGGCCATAAACCTTAAGGCCCAGCCTACTTTTTACATGGTTGATGGTCTCTGTTGACACCATCTGTGTTGATTATTTCTAGATCCAGCTCAACCCTCATTCTCTATCATCGTGGAAGCTATCCCAGATGGATGGTCCTCCCTTTGCTCTCTGCTGGTCCTCCATCTTCAGATGTAGCCTCCTCTTCTCCTGCTTAATGTTGTTAGAGGGTCATGAGCAAAGTGTCTAGAAAGAATGCCTTTCTAAGCCTCTCTCCTGTGGGCCACTGAAGTACATCTCTCCTGACCAGTGAGATGATACTGGAAGATGTTGGATGGAATTTAAGAAAGGCCTCTACATGGGCTGTAGATGGAGCTGACATTTGTTTTCTCTGCCTTTCACTCATTTCCATTCTTTCTCCTTGGAGTAAACATATTTGCAGAGTACTTACCTCAAAACCATAGGGACTGTCAAGATCTAAAATGTTCTTAGTCCATGAAAATAATATGTGAAATGAGGAGTAAGTCAGTTATCTTGATTTAATGATTTCCTAANGTATCCAATGATGATAGAGTAATGCCATAGTCAAAATTGGACTATACATATGGCGGTCCCGTAAGGTAAATAATGGAGTTGAATATTCCTATTGCCTGATGACATCATAGCCATAATGACATCATAGACAACATTTCAGTCTGGTGTAGTGATGTTGGTGTCATTTAACCTTCTGCACTCTCAAACATATAAAATACAAGCACACACACAATACATATATACACATATATAGTATATCATACAACCATATGTCTATTGCTAAATATNCTATACAATCCCATACCATACAGTACTTTTAAATAATTATTTTAGAGAATGTGCTTTATAATAAAACAATACTTTCCTATAAAGTGGCATAACATTNTTTATCCATCTCACACTTATGGCTCTTGATTAGATTAAAAGGCTACCTGGAAACTATGTGTGATGGCTCACACCTGTAATCTCTGCAATTGGGAGGCTGAGGCAGGAGGTTTGCTATGAGTTTCAGGTTAGGGAATAAGGTAGAAGGTGATAGAGGACACCTGACTTCCTACTCTGACCTGCATGAGTACTCATGATATGTATATTGGTAACACATGTACGCACGCGCACAGAGGGAGAGAGAAAGAGGGAGAGAGGAGAGAGAGAGAGATCATATGGAATGCTTAGCCCATCCACCTATGTTTGTTTACATGGACTCTGTGATGTTTGCACAATGATGAAAATGTCTAATAATGCANTTCTCACACCATACCCCCAGTAGTAACATCATGTAATNGTATACATATCAAACCATCATACTNTATGCCATGTTTTATTGTTGTTGATTGTTCCTTTATAAAGCCAAAGGGAAATACATGATACAGAAATTTAACCCTAGATTATTCAAAAGCCTTGAAGAAANACCAACCACATGTGCTTCTGGCATTCTTGACATACAAGAAAAATGAAGTCCTTCCTTGTGTATGGCATTTTTTTTTATCAGATTCTCTTTCTGCCCAGTGACATGTGATTCCTGACAGACATGTGGTACTCTGTTTTCTAGTGTCTCACAGTCTGGAGTTCCTCAGATATGTGCACTATTCTCTATCTGTTAGAGGTTCTCTGAGGGCAGAAGGCCCTGATTTTATCTTGTGTCTCCCATCAGTTCTGGCTTTGGGATGTGTTCGCTGAATACTAGTGGAATTTTCTGAAGCTTTGTGAATCTTAGCTGAGGGGAGATGCCCTCTTTAGCCCCATCATCTCTGGCATGTTTGTTCCTNGGTAGATTTCAATGTAAGAACGTGAAGTAGACCAAGCGGTATGGTGACAGGCAGCCTTCAACCACACTTGTAAGCACTGTCTTGTTGAANGACTGGTTTTACTTATTTGCCAACTCTCTGGACAAAGGTATTTAATAATAGTATAATTTAAATTATNCTATTTTGGTCCCAGTTTGGGTCCTCCAGACAAACCATCAGGTCCTACTATGTCGCACATACATTTTTCTCCNTAGAGGAAAGGCACATTTTAAACAGAAGATGAGAAAAACTCAGCCTTTGTGTCAGTCAGCTGGGACTGCCGTAACAAGTACCACAGATTGGGAGACTTGATATAAATGTATCCTTCACAGTTCTGGGTATAGATGAAGGCAAGAACGGGGTTGGTTACTCCTGTGTGATCCTGTTTGCTCTCAGGTAGCCTCTTCCTGTGCTCATATAATCTTTTCTCTTAGCACATGCACCCTCACAACTCTCTGACACAAGTCAGGCTGAATTTGAGCCCCNTTTTAGGACNGCTCTTTAAAGGTCATTTCTGTAAATAAGGCCATATTCTGGGGTACTGAGAGTCAGGATTTCAGCATATGCACTGAGAGCATAATTCAACCACAGCAGCCTGCACATGTGGCTTAAATTATGTATGNAGAGAATTCAATTAGAATTCAAGGCATGTCAAAGACCCTCAAGTCCCCACTGTAGAGATAAAAAAGACCCTCCTGTGTTTTAGCCACTGAATTGGGCCTGGAGTGGATGGGCTGCCCTCTGGAATGTTCCATGAAGAAATAGAGGTGAGAACACAGAGGACATTCCATTGAAACAAGGACACGGTAGCTTATTCATCTCTAGTCATTGTACTACACAATACTTCCTTAGATGTTTTCCAAAGAGTCATTGAGTATGTGGACTGCTGAGCAGCGTTTTACGATGAAGGTTTTGCAGCCAAGTGAATCTGGGGAATTGAAAGAAAGAAAGGAGAAAATAATGAGAGAGGGCAGAGGAGGGAAAGAAAGAAGGTGAAAAATATAGGAAGAATTGAAGGAAGAAGGAAGGCTGGAAAGAAGGGANGGAAAAGAAGAAGAAAGTAAGGAAGAAAATAAATTTGTGGCTGGCTTTTATTTAAACTTGTTAATCCGTAGTAAAGCGTGTCCTATGGATATGCTTCTCTCATTTTCTAGGTGGGCCCTGCAGTGAAATAGCTGTGTGGGTGGCATTTCCACCTATGATTCCTGCTTTATGTGGGAAATGAATTTGCCTGTTATGTGAGAAACAGTGGGAAATGAGCAAGCTTTACTGCGCTGTGNTCTCACCTTGAAGTCAGGAAGGATAATGGCTCATAAAACTTTGGAGTGGGAGGGACAGGGCCTGAGCGCTTCTCCTGATGTGCTGGTTGGGAAATAACTGAGCTTGATGGAATGTTGCTGTTGCTGTGAGGGCTTATTAAGCCTGAGGTCATGAGGCAGGAGCTGCCTTCAACCATGGAGCGCAAACTCATGTTGTTGGGTTTGGAGTCTGCATGAGGAGGATGATACTCGGATAATGTGACTCTTGTCGGTCATTTCAAGCAGGGAAGTCCGCCCAGCTTTTCTGCATGCCTCATTACATCTGCCCTGAAGAAAGCTATAAACTTGGTTTTCTGACTGCCCCAAAGCCATCGGATCTTTTTTAAAATCAGACTCTTGAAATCTGTTTTTCAAAACTCTGCTCACCTTACCTACATTTGGCTGAACAAAAGGGTATAACATGAATAAATTCTGACAGTAGTTTCCAAGAATCTTAAAACATTTCATGTCAACTGTTAATATGTGGATTTGAAACCTTTCTAATACTGAACCTTGAAATACTTGTTTTTTAATGGTTATAATTGAAAACAACCTCACATATGGAAGTTTCCTTTCCCTGTTTCTTTTGTGAAAAGCCAAATTAAGAACTGAGTTGGATGAACATGAGGGTGGAGACTGTATCTTTTTATAAGGTCATTTCTTCATTTGAACATTCATTTAGTTTTAGGTACTGCAGGGTCACAGGGAGGGCAACCAACTGTCCTGGCTTCTGGGAGATTGAGAATGTTCCTGTTTAAATAAGGTAGGTTCATCACCCAAGTTTAGAGATAAAATCAATGATGGCTAAAATATGCCAAGGATCAGCATAGCAATGCCTGAAGCAATGGGCTTTCTCCGATTGCACAGAACACAAAAGAGGCTACTCATTTACCAAACTCTATGTGGTTTTTTTTTAATTTAAACTTTAATTTTAAAATGATTGACTGCTAAAGTTAGTCAGTGAAATTATACGGAATGTACCCTAGTGTATCGATTACTTTCCTATTGCTGAGATAAAGTCCATGATCAAATGCAGCTTAGAGAAGAGAGGGTTTGTTTACTATTAAACAAGGGACTGGAGTCCATGATGACATAGGGAAGGTGTGGTGGCAGGGGCAGGAAGCTGAGGACTCACATTTTGAACCACAAGCATGACACAGAGCGAGCCAACTTGAGAGTGTTTGAGCTATCAAAGCGGACCTTCATGGTCCATCACCTCCCACTAAGCCTCCCCACTCACTGGAGATGACAAAAGACATCTCATTAGAGCCACCACACCTGCTTAATCGCCAAACTTTAGCACAATGACATCCATGTTTTTGTTTGTTTTTTCACTCAAGAATCCCTTGACTTTTGTTTTGTTGCTGTTTGAAAAGTTGTGTTCCAAAAGTAACTGGCCCTAACTGAATATTGGAATAATAGTTTTAAAATCAGAACTAATATGACATAATAGGTGGATTGGACAAAGCAGTAAGGGAAGGAACAGAGAGAGAGAGGAAGGAACAGGGAGGCCAAGCTTTGGTGAGCAGAGTGTGTGAGATACAGCTGGGAACTTCATTTCATATGAAGTCAGCAGCACAGTACAAGTCAGAGAAAAACTCCCAAAGCCTGCGGTGTGGCAGAAATAAAGCCAGGGTACAGTTAAGTCTGTCAGATCCGTGGCCATGAGTTACACACAGATCCAGATGGCTTCTGTTTTATTTGGCTCCTGTCACATTATAGAGGTTTAGTGGATAGCATCAGTTAAATAAATGAGTAAATCTGAACCCTGAGTTTGTATTACTGATTCCTAAAAGCCACATGCACTCAGTGGGTACTCTACCACTGAGCTTCCTCCACAGCCTAGGAGCCACAGCTTAGCTTACAGACCTTGTGATTTATTGAAATGGCAACTTCCTGCCCACAGTTAATAACCCGCTTGTTTTAATTTGTACACGTGTTAAAGTATCTTTTGTTGCATCTGATTTCCTATGGATTATGAAGGGTTATTTCTTAATCCAAGGATTTGCCTGAAAATGGTTGCAGTCTGTAGAAGAACAATGATTATGGTTCCAATATGTCTGTCTCACATTTGGGTCCACAAAGGTGGTCTACTTTCCCAGACACATAAGTCTATTTCTGGATATCCTTGCCCACAGAAACCATCACTTGTGATTGTGCAGATCAGAGCCCACTGAAATGATGGAGTATGCAAAGATACTGTCATACAATTTTGGTTTGGATGTTGAAGAGAANAAATGGCCTGTGGATCAGTTGGGACACTGTCTCATTCCCATTCTACGTCACTTCTACACTTCTGTCCACTTCTGGCTGCATAATGCTTCCTTGCATCCTGTCTCCTCCTCCTAAAGAGTGTCCTCAAGATGGGTTTGTGGAACCTGCAAAAGAGTTTCCTCAGACAGTCTTTTAAAAAGTGCAAATTGCAGAGCTGTCATGTTGAGTATGTTTGCTTTTCACAGGTCTGTATCTTGAGAGTCTGACTCTTGTCCTCTGTGTCCCTGACTCCTCTGCTGTCTTTCTTCTCTTGGCTTCAGTGAATGGGAGGCCTAGGAAGATGTAAGAGTGAGAGAGAACAGGATTGGCATACTGTTTTCCTGGACCACGTCACACAGCAGCAGCAGGGGCATTGTCATTTCTGCTGGAGGGCCCATCACCAGGGGTCCAACTCTCACTGGCTTGGGTGACAAAAACTCTATGCTTTGACTCTTTTGACTAAGGACAGTGAAGTCCCTCTGCTGTCAATGTTTCAGCATTCCTAACAGGGCTTCTGAACCTTGCCCATGTCTAAGTAAAGAGGCTTTGATTGACTTTTCTGTGACCTATGAGATGAATTCAGTTTTCTGATAAGTTGGCTCTAATAACCCAGGCTCTGCTATGGGCCCCAAATGAGTCTTTGTTTCCTTTTCTTTTTATTATTTCTAATTGTGATAGGATACAGTAAATATATCATCTAGTGTTTTCACTAATTTGAAGCATAGAGGTCAGTGGTGTGAAGCACACTCGTGATTATTCAACCACTCAACTCCAGAACTCTATTCATCTTCCCAGATTGATTGAGAGTTCTATTTAGCAGAAGCTCTCATTGCTGCCCAGCCCAGGTCCTGGAAACCAGCAGTCTGCTTTCTCTGTATTTCTGTCTCTACATCTGCCTACTCTGGTACCTCATGGAAGTGGACACAGACCTGGGTTTGTCAACTTGCATGGCCTCACAGGAGCTTGAACGGGCTTGTAAAAAGCTAGGCATGGCTGTAGTTCTAGAAAGGTTCCTTCTAGATTTAATGGGATCTCTTTAGAGAGCATTGATTTTCCCTTCTTTAGTATCATTCAGATAGATACTAACATGATTTTCTTACCTTTCTCAAGCTCTAGGATGTGGCCAGGGAGTAGTCCTGACTCCCAATGTTAACTAGGTCATTCATGTGTGTAACTGGAAGAAAGTTATAAAGTTTCTTGGCTTTTTGTCTTCACTGATCAGTTGGACACTTTCATGGTGGCTAACCTGCTCTCTCTCCCTTGTAACTGAAATGTTCTATGTGCCTCAATTAGTATTCAGTCTGGGGTGGTTCAACTTCATCTGGAAACTGGCAATGTGTGGAGATGTTTTGGGTTGTCACAGCTGGGGTGGGAATAACGGGTGTCATCTCAGGGGTAGAAGCTGAGATTCTGCTAAACGTTCCTTCGATGCAACAGGACAGCTGGCCAACATGAGATTTACCCAGGTGCAAATCATTAGTGACAAGGTTGAGAGACCCTGTCCAAGGGGAGACCCTGAGGCTCATAAGCAGCAGCCAGGCTGTACTTTCTCCATAGGTGTGCTCAGGGAAGATCACACCTGTGAACTATAT
>LZPO01045658.1:12124-22417 GCA_001675575.1 Neotoma lepida | reverse complement strand
GAAGGAAGGAAGGAAGGAAAAGGAAAGGAAAAGAAAAGAAAAAAAAGAACTGAGGAGCAACATTAAAAACCATTAAAATACAATTCAAAGTAGAGATTGGTAGCTGAGATTTAGATCTGAATTAATTGAGCTACCTATGTCTAGGTACTCCCTACAGTCCAATAATAAATATTTTTTATTAAAGCCAAGCTATGCATTGCCTTGTCTAGTTAAACTTCCTATAAAATAAAATGTCAAAGTAGCTGAAAACCAGTTCAATGATGTGATTGGTGTAACATGCACAAA
Source organism: Neotoma lepida (assembly GCA_001675575.1). Lineage (NCBI taxonomy): Eukaryota > Metazoa > Chordata > Mammalia > Rodentia > Cricetidae > Neotoma > Neotoma lepida. The sequence goes on along the minus strand of LZPO01045658.1, from coordinate 22,132 downwards.
CTCAAAATTCACATCTTAGTGTTTGCAACCCCTTCCTTTAGACAAAGGAGAGTGCTGTCAGTACATGTAGTAAAGCAGTAGTTGCCTTTTGGGTACTGTTCCATCTGGGCAAGTAAATGCCATTTGGGACTTCATCAATGTAACTGAGATTTCCTCTTCTAAGGAACTCGGGAGACATAACACATTGCTAATTGCTTTGATTATGACTTATCTCACCTCTAATCTCCATGACCCTTCTGGAGTCCATTTCTGACTTAATGAGCCATACTAGTAAAGTTTACACTGTCCTTTTGATAAGACTTTCTGAGATGTCCTTATGAATTAAGATATTTTTGTTCAACCTATGTTCCTTTCTACTACGTGAGGTTGAAGACTTGGAACCTTTCTCTTAAACTTTGCCATCTATTTGCATAATTATGCTTTAAACCATGTTTATGTCTCTGGGCAATTAAAACTTTCAAATATTAAGGTTTCTTTTTACTGTGTTAATTTCCTTTGCACTTAACTGCTAATATTATCAAGATCCAGAGCTCAGTGACTACCAGACTATCAGTTCAAATGGTGACCAGAACTAAAAATTGAAAGTTCAGTCTCATGCATGAAAAAAACTAAAATCCAGAAAAATNCATAAAATGAGACTCAAGTAATTGTTATCAAGCATGTCTTTTGCAAGACAGCTAGCTACCCATAGGAAACAGGAAAACTGATGAAATGAGTCCAGTCATTTCCCAGCTTACTGCCTAGAGAAAGATTCCAGGCTGAGGTGGAAGAGGACAGTCTTGTAGGCTTCCTGAGTGGAGAGACAGAAAAGGGAGAGGAGAACATCTACAGAGATCCAGAAGGGACACCACACAGGGAAGGTACTCTGAGGGTCTACAGAGGATTGCTCTGAACACTAAGAACAACTTTGTAAAGAAACTATCCCAACATAGTAAACAAAGCTCCTTCAAAAATGTATTGAAAAAAATTAACTCCAGCGCATACACCAAGCCAGGAACACTGTCAGTTCCCAGCAATTATATAGAATCTCATAATTCCAGACATAGTCATAAGAATAAGAAAGAGTCTTAGACTGGAAGCTTCATTTTAACCATGAATCTGGCTTAGTCCCACCTAATAAAACTTAAAAGCAGGATCTAAAAGAGTATCATTGATTCAAAGTAGCCTAACTACATCTAGGAAGAAAGCTCTAGAATATGAATGCAACACATGATGAATACAAGCAACACGAAGTCCAGAATGCTTGGCATGGGATTACAGGTGGCAAGAAATGTCAAGACACAAGACTGCACTATCTCAGAAGAACAGTCAGTTATTAAAACACAGAACAGCTTTAAGTGGTGTGTGCTTATACGTATGCTTGTATATTTGTGACTCTCTAGACAAGAATAAGTTTATTTGAGGAACAATGGAATTCGTATTTTTTGCCAGAGTAGAAAAAATTACAAGCTCACAGATCATAGAAGCCCCCCACCAAAACTGCAAATGCNCAAGAACAGGAGACTTACATTAAAATACGTTATATCCAAATTGCTTAAAATACATGTACAAAGAGAAATTTTAATTCTAAAAGTAGATATACAAGTTTTTTAGTTATAAAGAAATAAGAACTACAGCAAATGTATTGCCTACCATATTCAAGCTTGGAGAGAGAGTGAAGAACATCCTCTAGTAATTGAATTGAAACAAAACAAACAAAACCCTACCAAACCTCCATCTTAAAATTCTCTATAAGCAAGAATTTTTTTCAAAAATTAAAGTATAAAGATTCTTAGACACATAAAATTTAAAAGAATTCACCACCTGCCTGTCTGTAACCCCCAGTTAATATTGTTGCTGTCTGTTCCTTTTTCTTGTATAAATAGGGGTATCCCACTAAGTTCACTAACCTTATAGGTAACTTCAAGAATGTGGCATGGTAGTCTCCACAACATTGTCCTTTTATAGGTTGATTATTGTTATGAGCATCAAACAGAAACTCTGCTTCCTATGGAAATTGAAATCTGGTGTAATGCTCATCATCTCAACTCTTGCCTATCATTGTTTACTAATCCCCTAACCAGTTGCCATCTTAGACACTGTATACTACTTTCTACTCCTTATCAGAAACAAGGCCACTCAGTTTTCTCTTATTTTCCTGATTGATGGCAGTGCAGTTTTTAATTGATTAATGCAGAAACTCACAAATGGTCAAAGTGGAGAAAATGACTGTGGAGGGTTGAGCCATAAATGGAACATCTACATCACATCCTCCTCTCCAAGGCTCAGGAACCATCATGGAAGATGGAAAGGAAAGATTCTAAGGGGTCAGAGATAAGTGGAACAAAGCAGTGTCTCCTGGGTGTGACAGGACCACTGCACTCAGGACCTCACTGACACTGTAGTTACCTGCACAAGCATGCACAATATCAAACTTGTCAACACTGTAGCAGGAAGATGGCAGAGTTTTGTGAGTCCCATGACTACCTGATGAGCTATTTACAGGTGGTGGCTTCTAGGGTAGGGAGAGTCAGTTTTCTTTAAGGGTGTGGCTTGTAATGCATCTACCACATTCAAGTACGTAGTTCTATAGTCATACTCAGGAGCAACACGAATTGGAATCAGTAAATAAAAAACAAGAAGCATGAAGTTGGAAGTAGCAGGAATGAGTTAGGGAAAGAAGTAGAGGTATAAATATGATCAAAATACATTCTATGAAATTTTCAAGAATTAATAAAAGTACTTATCAAAATAGTGGTGTATCAATCCGTGCACATATGCTTCCTCTGTCCCTGCTTAGAGCTGGATGTGAAGTCTTCTGAAGATGCTGCCACTGTGATTTCTCCACTAGGATAGACTGTAGCCTGGATCTGNGGCCGGAAACAAACCTTTCTGCCTTCCATTGCTTTTGCCAGGATTGCCAGTAACAAGAAATAAAACTACAACAGTTGTTCTCTTCTGGCGAGGTCTTTAAACAAAGGCTGTCATCTTGAAATAGCCTTAGGAGATTGTTTACTTCTTAGTCTAAATTTGCTTTTATAGAGTAAACTGTCCAATGAATAGCAATTAATGTTATTAGTTGCTAGCCTAGCCTTTAACAACTGAGCCATCTTTCCAGCCATTATTTTTTTAATAAATTTATTTATTTTACATCTGGGCCACAGTTGCCCCTCCTCCTCTTCTCCCAATCCCTTTCTCTCACCCTTCCCTGTTCCCCCCAAATCCACTCCTCCCTTTCTGTTTAGGAAAGGGCAGGTCTCCCATGAATATCAACAAAACATGACATATCAAGTTGCAGTAAGACTAAGCACCTCCACATGTATTAAGAAGGCTGGGCAAGATAACCCAGTATGAAGAATAGGGTCCCAAAAGCCAGTAAAAGACTCAGAGACAGCCCTGTTCCCACGGTTAGGAGTCCCATAAGAGGACCAAGCTACACAACTGTAACATATGTGCAAAATGCCTAGGTCAGTCCCATGCAGGCTCCCTGATTGTCAGTTCAGGCAATTAATGTTTTTAAATTAAAGTGTATAACTGCAGNGTGTGTGTGTGTGTGTGTGTGTGTGTGTGTGTGTGTGTGTGTGTGTGTAAATATATGAGCACTCTGTACTGATTGAAATAGTATGCTAAGTTAATACATCTTATATATGATAAACATCTCAGAAGCTCTGTGTATCCGTGTCTAAAGTTAAAACAAATTCACAATTGGCACTTCAATATTTTCTAGTATCTTTGAATATAAATGAAAAAACACATTAATTGATAGCTATAAATATGAATCTTCCTCTACTCTGTTTTCCAAACTTTCCTGAAAAACACATATCTTTATTTTATGCCTGATTCAAAAGATATGCATCATGTTTTTATTTTAATTATAATAATTCTGTTATATTATCTTTTGGATTTTTATGTAGCTTTTTAATGCCTGCTATCCCATTAGATTGATGTAGTGTCTATGCATAATTACTGTCATTATCATGTGGCCATTCCTAAAGCCACACCAACTTTATATCTGTAAAAGTTCAATAAATCTATTTCATATAGTAAATGGTTCAAACAACAAAAAAGCATATTTTTAGTAACANGAACAATAACACGTATATTTTGGATTTTTGATATTTTGACACTGAGAAGACATTTTGACATCTAGAAGACTTATTGTAATTCAAAAGAATGAAGTAAAAGCTCCTAAATCCTGATCCATGTGTAAAGCATCCAAATTTTAAGACTGCATACACTGTAGAAACTAAAATACAACTGTGCTAAGGTAAATGCACTGAAATCACAGAACTGAGACTTTAATTTGGATTAGAAAGATAGGTCTCTGAGAACAAAGGCTTCGCCTGGAAAGACAGCACATCAGCTCTGGTCACACCTGGCCTATGCTTGAAGCCAAGGAAGGTTTAAGGCAGTGTGGGGCACAGTTCCAGCACTCAGAACATTAGTGTTCACTTGATAAACCATGAGAGGCCATATGCAAATCAATAGAAGAGGTATCTAACAATTAAAGACAATTTTAAGCAACACAAACATCAATAAATATGTATGTATACTACAACTTCTTTATTCATTTCTCTGTTGACAGACACATAGCTTATTTTCTATGTTATGAATAGTGTCACAAACACTGATTACAAGTATGTCTAGGATATGTTAACTTGATGTCCTTCAAGCGAACAACCAGGACTAGCATAGTTGTGTAACAGGGTAGATGAATCTTCAGATTTTTTCACGAGTCTTCACACTGGTTTCCGTAGTAACTGGCCTAGAACAAACTGCTTATGGGAACAAATGAGACCGACTGGAGAGAGGAACGATGAAAGGGACCGGATATCAGGGCATGGAAAACAATATGCTCCAAGTGCATTATATACTAATATAAAAATGCCNTATGTAACCTAGTGGCACATACAATGAATGTTAAAATAGTCTAGTCATTGACTGAGGGTTTAAGAATTGCATGATATGTTCCAGCACTTAATAAGTCTTCTAATTCAGGATAACGCAAGCAGGTGATGCTATGATCTTCCTAAGGTGCTGCACTGGCCATCAAGGCGCAGTTTTCCAATCTCCCTTTGAGAGAGAGGGCTGTGAGGACTGAAGTTTGCTGCTGCTTCCAGTGGCCACATCTACAAGCCTTGGAGTTTATTGTAAGGTTCACATGAAGCCAATGCTGTTCCTCACTAGTTTTACATGTGAAGAATTAAATAGTAGGGTGCTAAAACAAGACATTGTCTTCCATNGATGGTCATCATAGCTGGAGGATCTACCCTCCCCTCCCTCCCCAGTCCCCCTGCTTGCTTCCCACTCTGGGAAATGCTTCTTCTGAGCTGTGTTCAGTCTAATAAACTTTTTCTTCACAGTCTTTCCCTCCCAGGTAATAACTCTTGTATTGTGAATTCTCTTTCCTATATGCTTCTTCCAGGACACAACCAGAAATACAAGGTTTCAAAATCTGATACAGTTGAAAGTATGCAAATTTATATGAGGAAGTAATTGAAAAGAATTTATTGTCCTGTGAGGCAGTGAGGATGTTTTGGTTTTGTTTTGTTTTGTTTTTTGAAAGAAATAAAAACAAAAGCAATGTCTGGTGTCCTGCACAGACAGATAGATCCACAGTAACAGAGGGACAGAACTGAGCTAGCCACTGAATGGCATAGAAAATTTTTCCATAGAAAAGGAAAAATTGACAGTAGCCTCAGGGTTATCATAGAGAGTAGGAGGGAGGCCTCATGCTGAGAGCACTGAGAGAAACAAATTCTGACACTGAACCTTCAGTCCTCACTCTCACCCCTATGAAAACATTAGTGAGCCAAGCATGATCTCTGTAACTCAATATATGCCGTATCCCACCACTTTCCCCTTATGACAGTACTGTAAAAATAAAGTTAAGCTGAACTGAGTTTCAACTTTCAAACTCTGAGGTCAAATTAATCTTGTTTGACCTAGAAGTCATATAGCCATAATGAAATATGTTGTGTCAGTTTTTAGTATTGAATTCTCATTGAGAAAAATACATAATTATATGACTAATAATCACAATAATTAAATAGCAGAATAAATTTAATCTTAAGTAAAAATACAAATGTTAAAATTCCTGAGTTGACACTGAAAGGGTACCAGCCAAGGCCTTAATATTCTATTTCTCTTTATTTAGCTTAAGAGGAAATAAAGTGGGGTATACTTACNGTTGTAAAGAAAACAAGCTGTGGAACAAAACAAGGGTGACATCACAATATTACTATAAGGCAAGGAGGATTAGGCCAAGTTCACAACTATATAGAAGGAAACCTAATTATGTGCAAATAGATCATTTAGAACAGTGGTTCTCAACCTGTGGGTTGCAATCCCCTTGGCGGGGTTCATATATTAGATATCCTGCATATCAGATATTTAAACTAAGTCTGATAACAGTAGCAAAATTACAGTTATGAAGCAGCAACGAAATAATTTTATGATTGGGGGTCACCACAACGTAAGGAACTGTATGAAAGCATCATAATATTAGGAAAGTTGAGAACCACTGATATAAGAGGAGATGTAAGAATGTTACTTTAGTTGCTGTTTCCCNAGTAGGGTGATAATTCCAGAAAACACACGAGTTAGTGATTCAGGATTCNGTGCTGTTTCATTTGCATAGGCAAGGTTCACTTTTCACAATGGTAGAGACTCTAGACAATCATCCTGTATGCTGAAATTGTGCCACTTTTAGTATTTATTCAATGGGAAAATTAAGATAATGATATGATATTTTAAAAACTATTGAAAGCATTAAAAATATTAGATAATAAACATAGAAAACTAAACATATGAGAGAAAAACTAGTACATATTTAATAATACTGTCATTTAAAACATTAAAATATTGAAAGTCAATGTTTTTTTCTCTGTATCAGAGTCACAGCAACAATTGTTTAAGGATCTAGGGGATGGTGCAGAGCACATGTCATGCAAGAAGAGGACCTGAATTTAAATCCTCAGCACCCTCATAAAAGGAAGGCATGTCTGTGGACGCCTANACCCTCAGTGTTGGGAGATAATGACTGGCAAATCTCAGAGATCTTTTAGGCCAGCCAGCGTAGCCTAAAGACCCAGCTTCAGGCTCAGTGTGATGCCTTGTCCCAAAGACAAGCTGAAGAGCAACAGAGAAAGACCCTCAACATCCTCCTATGACCTCCACATGTGCATTCACTGGTGTGCACACTTAGGACCATATAGTACACACATACACAGAGTGACATAAACATACACAGAGAAACACACAAACATACACACACATAGACACACATACACAATCATACACATGTACACACACACACACACACACACACACCAGAGAGAGAGAGAGCTGCTGAAGGCTTGGCATGGAAGTCAGTATTAAAATAGTTGTCTAATATGCCTAGGGTTCTGTGTTGCATCCATAGAACCATTAGAAGAAGGTGCTGGTGAGACTGAGTTGTGTGAATAATACTCACCCCTCCCCCTCTGGATAACATATAACACATAGCAAAATGATTTTTGTGCCTTGGAAAATTGTTATACTCCTTCCTAAGTCTGAATTGGTTCCAACTTTTCTAGCATAAATCTCTATGTGCTGTTGTCACCATGGAATATTTTTGTGAGTTTGTCATTCATGTTTTCTGCTTGGGTCCTTCACTTGATATGTATATCATTTCTGTCAAAATCATTTTTCTCATTCATTTCAATAAATTTGTCTTCACTAAATTCCCCTGGCTATCTGGCCAGACACTCAAGTGGACATACTGTCAACATAGCAATTCTTCTGTAACTCCATTTATTTCCAATTTGAATTTCACTATCCACATTATCACTTTTATTTTCTTTTTGGTGCACTCATCATTTTTCTCAATTTTTTTCTTGAAATGCTTTTCTTTGGTGAAAGGTCCTATGGGTTTATCACTGAAAGGCAAGAGGTAACACAACAAAAGGTTTTACCCTGTGCATGGGACCTGAATAACAGAAATCATTGACAGAAATCAATCACTGGCAGAGTTTGAAGGAAGTAGTGTCATTGGTCAATGGTCTCAATCTGTATTATTTATAAATGCAGCTATTTGTAGACTNAAGAGCAGAAGACAGCTTGGTACCTTGTGCAGTTATTCATGGTTAAAATATGATAGCAACTGAAATAAAAACTGAGTTGAGAGATTGACTTTATGAAAGTGTACATTAGCAACTGAAGTTCACCTATTTGGAACCTGCATGAACATTTGTTAATTTCCATTTTCAATTCCCTGTTTGTCTACTTATTTTTACTCACATATTGTCTATGTGATGTCAGGACAAGGAATATGTTTAAACAGTGATATATGCATGGCACAATTGTGTGTGATGTAAATCCAATAAATCTCACCTAATTTAATGAGCAAATGGGAAAAACACACCCTGTGGTTTCAGATGAGAAGCTGACTCAACTGGCTGACTATTCTTGAACACAACACAAAAATACGTTAGATAAGAAAAAGACTTCCTGAGATAAATTACCAGGATGAAAATTGTAATCTGCTTGGAGATCCCACCTTTGACATTTCATAACGGTGCAAATAATTTAACTCTTTTATGTCTCCATTTGCTTGTCTGACCAAATAAGGAAAACTACAAGNTAGCATGACATGAGTATCAAAAGAGTTAATAAATAAAAAAGGTTTTGACAATATAATGTGTCCAGTATAAATGACTGTGAGTGCTCNGCTATGAAACAATCATTTATGACCTCCTCCAATACAAAGCTCGGGGACACTGAGGAAGATGGGGAGCAAAGAATGTAAGAGCCAGAAAATAGGAAAACAGAATTTTGAAATGCTGCCTTCTAGACGTGCCATGGCTCTTGCACATATCAACTCATAGTATCTGTGGGTATATACACAAGAGTTTACAAACAGCCCAAACTCTGGTATGTATAGGGAAGCGCTTGTGAAAATGAAATTGAAAGGGAGCTGGGGACCATTAGAGAGAACTGAAGGGAGGTAGTGTGAATGAGAATGATTAAAATACATCACATAAATATTAGAAATCAACAAATAAATAAAATTTTATTTTAAAAATATTTGAAGATTTTATTTATTTTTATGTGCATCAACCTTTCCCTGAAAGGGTGTATGTGTGCCACATGTGTGCCAGGTGCCCAGGGGAGGCAGAAGAGTACATTATATGCCCTGGAACTGGAGTTAAGAATGTGATGAGCCATTGAGTTCTTGCTCAGGACTGAACTACATCTTTCGCAAGAGCATAAAGTGTTCTTAACAGCTGAACATCTCTNTAAACCCTCCAACACACACAAAATTTGAGCAATATCTTACATTAAAAAAAGGTTGAGGGGCCAAGAAAGTAACCACTGTAGAAATGTTAGTCATTATATTGGAGGAGACTGGATCACTAAGATAAGAGGCCACTTCAACCAACAGGCAGTCACATTTCCACACACAACATGGCTACTGAGAATTAATAAAAGTGTTAAATAAGAGAAAGATGGTGTACCTGGAATATTGATTTACCTTTAGTGCCATGGAAATGAGAGGTATTTGTTGCACATAGTTACATCATCTTAGAAACTGGCATCTGGCTCTGAGTCAACAGTCTTGCATGTCTTTAAAAGCTCTACCTGGAAAAGGAGTAATCCATTTAGTTTTTGGTAATGGCAATTATTTCTGCAGCTTTTGGGAAAATGGCAAAGAACATGTCTCTCCTCTTTTCCTTTTTTCCTAAAGAGAAGGAAACAAATGTCAAGCTTCAGTTTTAATTAAGCAATTAACTAAAATGTTATATAGAAAAGACACGAAAAACGTCAATTGTGTAATTTAATTTTAATTGAATGAAATAAGTTAGTGGAGGCAAGCTTCTGCTCCANGAGCCCTTTCACAGGATGCAGAATAGATTTTGACAGTAGTGACAGAGGTAACATCAAGACTAATTCCATTTAATTAGCAGTGCCCAACCCTTCTGAACAGAGTAGTGATACTCTTATTAAATAATACCAAAAGTGCAATGGATTTTGGCCTAAAGTAATGAA
>LZPO01045656.1:12501-26164 GCA_001675575.1 Neotoma lepida | reverse complement strand
TGTACTGCTCCTTTGTAAATGCGATTGAGGTGACGAAGTTTCCTTGTGTATTTGCTTCTTGCAAAATTAGGTATGGCATGAAATTGGATGCACAGTAGCTGTGTCTGTGAAAGAGAAGAAACCAGTAAGAGGATAGTGATAGAAAATTATTTCAGGAATATCATCTGTAAGTAATATTGAGAAACAGGTTGAAAAAACAATGCATGTGTCTCTCTTACACACACATATTACCAATTCCCAGTAAAATCTGAGGTGATATAGTTGTTAACTTCATGTTTCTTTGGCACAGTGTTCTATTGATTGCATTGCAGACACTATATTTGTCACAGGAATGAAAGCAATGATTTTCTTGAAATTTTTGGAGAATTCTTTGTTGTTGCCAAACAACTTAGATGAACAGGACTTGGTAGTATGATAATGAGAAATTCTTTAAAAATATTTCAGAAAATTAGTTCACATACCCTAACTATAATGAATTCTGTGTCAAGTTGGGGCTTGCAATTACACATTTGCACATTTTCTCTCACTTTTAAACTGTGAAATTAGCGAACAATCAGTGGCAACTTAGCATGGTATAATCAATAAACTAGCAATTCTTCTTTTAGAACAATGCAAAACCATGACTCAGTATATTTTAAATCATCTTAGAGTTGACANATAGAGTCGAGCTCTATTACTGGTATTTATAGACAAGGAGTAACAAAAAGGAAAATGTAATTAATTAATTAGTTAATTATTTTTTATATTTAGTTGTTTTGTGTGTTTAGGGATTTTTGTCTCCCTCTGTCTCTGCACTATGTGTGTGAATAGGTCCCTGAGAGGTCAGAAGAGGGAGTTGTTTCCACCAGAATCAGAGTTACAGAAGATTTTAAGCCACACTGTGGATGCTGAGAAGGACATCTCTGTGTCCTCTACTAAAGCAGTAAGTGCTCTTAAGACTTGGGCCATCTCTCCAGCCCCAAAGTCAAAGAATTTTTTGCAGCTATCTTCACCATTAACTGCAGAACTCTTTTATCTTGCAGAATTCAGGCAACACATCTTAAAAATTCTTTCTTTTTTTGTTTTCTTTTGAGAGGAGAGAGAGAGAGAGAGACAGAGAGAGAGAGACAGAGAGAGAGAGAGAGGATGAATTTGGGTGGGAAGGGAGGTGGGAAGGGGAAAAACATGATTCAAATATATTGTAAAAGAAAAAAAAATTCTTCTCCATTCTCTCTTTCCCCAATGCTACTGGAAATCACTTTTCTATTACCAGTGTCTCTGATTTGAATTACTTCAAACTTGGCAGAAGTGGCTATAAAATATTGGGCAAATTAATCCACGGGCATCGATTCTTGATATTATTATATTTAATGCAGTTTCCTCACCATCACCCCTGTTGTGCCCACCACAGGGCATCCTTCCTTTTTATTACTTGTTCTACCATGGTTAGATCATTTTCATTTCTGCCAATGTTCTAGGGGTGCTGAATACTACAGGCCCTTTCCTCCTTTGCTATTTTCAGTTGGCTTCTTTGCTGCTGATATTAGCCATCCTAGTGGATGAGAGGAAGGATCATGTAGCTTAGATTTTTCCCTTACCCAGTGTTTATGGATGTTATTTGAGATTTTTTATTGTAACATTTTTTTGTGTGTATTGATTTATCTTTTGCGAAATGACTAAATCTTTCCTGATTTTTTTCAGACACAGTTGGGTTTTGTTACTGTTGAGTTTTAGGAATATGATGTATATTCTGGATGACATGACTATTGAATAAATGGTCTTTATTGTATCAAAGTTAAATGATGTAAATATATCCCATGAAGATGTGAATCCTGTTAAAGGAAATTGTTAAAATGATTGAGATATATCCCAGGTTTTCAAAATAAATATCATACTGAGATTGAGACTGAGAAATTATTGTGCATAAGTATGTTATTAATACTAAAATCTTTCTTTCTTTACTAGAATTTCTTAGTGTCTTTATTTTTCTAAGTCTGTAGACTTTACCGTAACAATAGTATCTTTGGGATTCTGTACTTATCTTATGGGCCCAAATGCAATGACTNCATAGTTACTCTTCAAATATTTTCATTGAGTAAGTAATTATATACTAAACATAGAATTTTGCATTCATGGATACCAAAACTAATTTTGATTAAGTAAACACTGAATCTCATACACTNAAATTTTTTCAGAATATGTAAATGGAAATTAAATGAACTAGACCATTTTATATTCAGGGCAACATAAACTAAAATTCTAAAGAGAGAAAAATGTAATTTCAAATGTAAACCTCAAATGCAAAAACTAATCTCTCTTGACAGAGTGTCATTTACATGTGTGTTATTAAACTGATAATAGAAGAACTTTTATCTAAGAAAAAAATCTAACTTATTGCATAAAGTGATAAGAAAATTGAGAAGTTTTGCTGTGTTCTCTGGTTTTTGGAAAGCAAAAATAAATGTCATAGAATTCTAAAATGTTTCATATAATAGCCTATGTAATAAAGATGCCTGACATAAATATCTACATAATTTTCAAACATGAAATTTCTTCTGGGCAAATGTAATATACCTTGATGAAATTAAATCATTCAATTTAGCTGTTCAACTTCTGCATCATCCTGACATTTTTAATGCTGTCTTTTAACTTGCTTTCCTTGGTTAACCAATTTGATGTTTCCTCAACCACAATTCCTGTCATTTAGCTCAGTATTTACAGTTAGCTTCTTGAATTCATGTGTTAGTATAGGAATTCAGAGAGTGGAAAGCATCAGTGATTCCATTAACACAACTGTGGGAAACCTCAACATTCTCACGTTCATTTCCATGAGATCTCTTCTCCAACTGGACCCTGCAGGATATTTTATTTTTGTGCTGAACATCAATATAGACCACTGACGAAAGAAGATTCATCCAATTACTATGAGTAAAGTAGCTTTAACTTCCTTCAGATATCCGCTAGCAAGATAGAAAATGACACTTACCGGACACATCAGCAGCACAATAGGGCCTTTATTGATTTTCATATCATGTTCTTCAGTCTGAGATGGCTCTCCAGAGAACACCACTTCCCAGCAGGAAAAAATTGCCTTTTCTATGTTTGAATTCTCAGGTCTATTAATGCATCCCTAGCTGGAGACAGTGTCATTTTCATTCTATTTCTTTGTAGTTGATGTGTCTACACCTTGCCATTGTAGTGCCTAATGGATGCTGGGGTTATAGGTCAAAGTATGAAAACAAAACAAAAAAAATGAAATTGCTTAGCCTGTGAATCAATAAAAGGGACTCAACACTTTTTTTCTTGTGCAACCAATGTAGTGTGATGAATGCATTCAACCTTGTACTAAAACTATAAATAGAATATTTCTACTTCCAGCATTCATGTACTCAAAATGAAGATAAGTGGTGACTATTTTTTTAATATACTAACTAGATCAAGGAAGTTAAGCAATATGCATTTGTCATGTAGATTAAAATATTATATTTCCAAGAATTGCCTTATAATGATACTGGAGATTCTTCTATCATTCTCTCTAAAAAAATCTGCTTCAAGTAAAAATTTTAGAAATAAAGTTATATTCAATGAGAACAAATGTTACTTTATAAACTGTTCTATAATCACACTTGGCTATAGATACCCCTAGTATTAAAATTATCTTTATGAGTTTATACAGAGAATATTCTTGTTTAAACTGGCATAAAACACTGAAAATAAAANCCATAATGTATTATTTTCAAGTGAAGTTTAAATATTTTCAACTCTTCTTCAAATTTATTCAAGTGTTTACATTTTTATTTATATTTTACAAGTATGATTCTGCTAAACTTATATGCTTTTATTCATTCTGTAAATACATGACACACAAAAATGACTAACAAATAATTATGATGGTACAAGTAGGCTAAAATACTTTGTACAAATTTTCAAGATATTCAAGTTANGTAAAGTTGCCTGAGTCCTATTCCTAAGGCCCACATGGTGGAAGGGAGAGAAGAGTCACCTGCAGGTTGTGCTCTGACCTCCACACTCATGTGCACACACACACACACACACACACACACACACACACACACACACCCCAAGAGAGTGTGACTTAAAGATTGGATGAGCATTAAGCCTGCCAATGCTCCAGAGTGAACAGCTGGCCAATCCTTGGTTTCAAAACAAATTAATACCAGTCCCCCGAATTTCCCATTAACAAGTTATTTAATTTGTTAGCTATTTCATGATTATATGTAATCTAGAGGAATAAAGTTGTTGAATTTAAAAAAAAATTAGTGTATCTTGTAAAACATATTTAAAAACTGCTGGTTATTCATGATTTAATTAAAGTGTTACTTTACTAGAAAAGAATTTTTAGCATGCCACTTTTACTACACACTTTGGGGGAAAAGTCATATAAAAATACTTGTGGAAAAATAATTACGTGGAGAGATTTTATTGTATAACTTGGATAACNTTGCATTTATAAGCCATTTTTCTTTATTCATTGTGATATATACATATATATAATAACTTCATTAGTCACTAATATTTTTCATGAGCAATCTGAAAAAGAGGAAAAGAGAATAATCAAAGAATAATAATAAACAATTTTTCAGTATACTGTAAACAAGCAAATGAGCACTGTATTTTCAGAGCTGATGACAAATAAAGTTGTTCAAGAACAAAACTTAATGTAGATCAAAGGAACCATATAAAACAATTACAGATTTTGGACAAATGTTACTCAAACTAACACTGTCCAAGAGATTATGAAATTTAGTTGCAACAATTTAAAATCTTTCAACCTTGTTACTATTGAATTATCTCTTATGGTTTTTGTTAAAATAAGAAGAGATTAGATTTGAAAATACAAGTGTCATCCAAAATGAAAATATGAAAGACAAAATACAATGCAAAATTTATGATCATTTAAATGAACATTTCACTTTATTTTCTATTCCTAAAACAAAGCATAGCCCAGGATGCTACAAAGTCCTGAAAAACCTGGATTCAGAGGCTGCAGACAAGAAGATCAGAAGTTTCAGGGCAGACTGAGTTACTTAAGTTCAAGAACAGTCTTGTCTACTTAGAAAATCACTCTCTGTAACCAAATTAGAGACAGAAAAACAAAATATGCATCATCATATACAGATGCATCTCTAGAGCACTGCTAACCACATCACTACAGTTTTTTTGTTGATTGTTATTTTAATTTAATTGTGAACCAGTCCTGTGGCCTTCATGTGACCCAATTTAAATAAAATTTTTTTTTAAAATAATGGAACCACAAATCTTTGAGCATTTCTACTTTGACTCTTANATTTTATGTACAAACTTTCATCAAACTTAAAACATATATAAATATAAATGCACATGTATACATAGAAACAATAGACAAAATGTTTCAAATACTTAATATACTCTTTATTTTACTTTACATATTTGTTCATTTTTAGACTTGGTGTCCCCAGCAAAAGACACTTTATAAAAAGACACAGTGAAACATAAACTTAGCTCTTAGGGAATAAGTATTATAACAAAATGAATTATATAATAAAACAAATAAATAAATATATAAAAATGTAACTGATTCGNTAGTAAATAATACTTAGCTATAAGCCTGGAGACCTTAAGTTTCATTCTAATATTAAGAACAAACTCTTATGTGTCAGTTAAAAAGAAATAAACCTTCATTGTCCCCAAATCATTTAAAAGATCTGTATATAAGGATTGTACATTCTCCATACACATTTTCCTTTTCTTTTTAGAAAGAAGAGATATGGTTAGTTCAGAATATGCAGACCATATGATATAAAATCTTTAACATTATTTATTATTCATAGTATTTTGGTTGCAATATGTGTTTCAGTTTTACTTTCTTGATAAGATTATTAATTCATGGTTCTTCATAGTAAGTTTGCAGATAATGTNATCTTGAATTTTTCCATATCTTTCAATTAAAATCTACAATTGTAATGTACAATATGTATGCCTCTAGAAAAAATAATTTCTTCCAGAAACAGAATTATTGAATACACACATGCACATATATGTTTGCACATATAGCTGCTACATGTGCACATACTTGCTCCTATACTTGTATATACACAGAATAAATTTCCTTCCATCCCACACTCATATTGCTATTTAATCTGCATTATTTAGTATAAAAGATATGGAAATAATTCTACTGTAATATTCNAGGCAGTTTTTTGAAGGTGACCACATACAGGGCTGTGNTAAATGTCATGCCTGAATATTGACTTTTTTAAAATAAAGAAACCAGAGTATAACCACAACAACCAATGTTTCTTATACTATGATGTCCTGAAGCTCCTTGGAACTGTACAAACCATGATCTTCACCAAATATGACCCTTTCATTTTAGAACTGAATCATAAGCCAAAATAAATTTCTTCATTATAACATAAAATCTGCTTTCTATGTTATTAGCAATAAAAACAGATTAAGGAATATTAATATCCACAGGGATGAACCCACCTTAGACAACCTGAAATAATTGATAGGATGCCTGAACTGGCCTGATCCAGTGATCACATGAATGAATACCCTAACTGCCACCATGGAGCCCTCATCCAGTGACTGATGGAGACAGATGTGGGCACCGGGCAGATCTCCCGGAACCCAATCGATGGGAAAAAGGGTCCCTCTATGAGCAAGGGAATACGAGAGCATGATGGGAGGGTGTGCAAAATGGCCAGCCAAACTAGTGGAGACATATGAACTATGGACCCATGGCTGAGAAGTCCCCATGGGCCCTCATCCAGAGACAGATGGAAGCAGATGCGAGATTCACAGCCGGGCGCCAGGAAGAGCTCCAGGAGTTCAACTGGAGAGAGGAGAGGTTCTATGAACAAGGGACTTTGAGATCATGAAGCCAGCCAAGCTGGTGGAAATGCATGAACTGTGGACCAACATCTGTGGAGCCCCCCATGGTGCTGAACTGGGCCCTCTGGAGGCCTCAGACAGTTGTTTGGCTTGAAGTGTCTGAGGGCCCCCAGGCGGTGGGATAGGGATCCGTCCCTGGTGCAGGGCCTGACTTTTTGGAGCCCAGTGCCTGTGGTGGGACACCTGGGTCAGTCTTGGCGCAGGAAGGAGGGTCTTACCCTGCCTTGGCTGAGAGTGCCTGACTCTGGGGACTCACCATGGGAGACCTTGTATTGGAGGAGATGGGAATGGGGCTGGGTTGAGGGGGGGAGCTGGCAGGGCAGGAGGAGGGAGGGAGGGAGGAGAGGGGCATCTGAGGTTGGTATGTAAAAGGAGTGGAAGATTTTTTTAATAATAAAAAAGAAAGAAAAACAGATTAAGAACTATTACCTACCAAACAAACATATTTCTTTGAGTAATATTTAAATTTATGTGTAAATAGAAATGAATATTATAATTCATGCAAAGATTAAATAAAGCTTGTCAGGGGATGGAGTGATAGCTCAGTCAGTAAGGTATTTATTTCCCTTGCATACAAACCATCAGAATACACATTTTTAAAATGGCTATAATATTATAAAAATATCCACTAATTTAATAGAATTCCAGAACAATTCAATTTTAGTTCATGCATTATATTCTCCCATTTTAAAAATAACAGTATTTTGATATGTACCTAATTTTAAATTCATTAATAATGCTAGAACAACACAAACCAAGTACCTTTATGAATCTGAGACATTTTAAAAATAGGAGTCAATATACAGTTCTAAGTTATTTGTCAAAATCAGAAATTTACAGCTGTCATTTACAGAACATCTATTACATTGCAGGTGCTCTGCTGTATTGACAGGAAGTCATAACATACTTACCACTGCACAGGTGATGATAAAGGTATTCTTTAGGTCAATAAAAGAAGAAATTATTGTTTNCCTCTACTTTGTAAATGAGATAAGAAGATTGATGTCTTCAAGGTAGACTAATGCCACTTCAATATCCTAGGAAGCCTGTCTAATGTAGAAATAGTGCAAAAACTCATAAAATGATACACATCTATGTTATATTTAAACACACACATTTGTAGGAGGTAAAGATGAATTTTATGATGAACACATTGTATCATTTTAAGACAATTATTTATTTCTATAGAAATTAGAATAAATACTCAGGAATATGATAATTGGGTCATATGGAGACTTTACTTTTAATTTGTTAGAAGAACTCCCATATCTTTTAACTTTAATGGATACAAAATATTTTATTTCCATTGAAATAGCACAGGCAAAACAAGAATTTTGGTTATTTAAATTGTAGAGTGTGAATATTCTTAAAAGTAAATTTAAGCTATAATTCTTCCAAATATTAATTTAATGAATATCAAAGAGTAACATGTCATGACTTTGAAAGCACTGAAAAACTATTTTTTATTATTCTCTATTTTATAATTTTAAACTGTACCATTATTGATGAATGACAATTTTTTTTTCTCTTTATTTTAAATTTTTCCCATATTTCCCTCTCCCTCCCCTCCTCCCTCAACCCCTCCTTCCCTCCTGTGGTGGTATTTTACTTGTGCTCTAAAAATAAAACTTATCTGGGGATCAGGGAACAGAACAGCCACTAAATTAGACATAGTGGTCAGACAGTGGTGGCATACACCTTCAATCCTAGCATTCCCGAGGCAGAGATCCATTTGGATCTCTGTGAGTTCGAGACCACACTGGAAACAGAGCCAGCCATGGTGGCANACAACTTTAACCCCAGCATTTGAGATCTCATGTCCTTGCTTGGAAGGACATGATGCCTTTAATCCCAGGAAGTAATGGCAGGAAGCAGAAAGATATATAAGGTGTGAGGACCAGGAACTAGAGGCTTTTAAACTTTTAGGCTTTTGAGAAGCAGTTCAGCTAAGACCCTTCTGGGTGAGGACTCAGAGGCTTTCAGTCTGAGGAACCAGAATCAGCTGAGAACTTGGCAAGGTGAGGTTGGCTGTGGTTTGTTCTATTCCTCTGATCTTTCAGCATTAAACCCAATATCTGGGTCTGGGTTTTTTATTAATAAGAACTTTTAAAATTCATGTTAAATCCCCCCACCCTGCTCCAGCCACTACTCAGAGAGGGTAAGACCTCCCATGGGGAGTCAATAGTCTGACATATCAAGTTGAGGCACGACCAAGCTTCTCCCCCTGTATTAAGACTGAACAAGGTATCCCACCATAAGGAGTGGGCTCCAAAAAGCCAGTTCATGCACTAGGGATAAATCCTGATCTGATAACCAGGCTACAGTCCACAACCCCCGAGAAGCTATATAACACAGAGGACCCTAAGAGGGACATACAGGGATAATAATTATTTTTAAAAAATAAAATTTAATTACTTTCCATTAAATAAGGTTTATAACAAACACAAACTCAGGGTACTGTTCTCACTTGTTGTATAAGGACAGGTCTGGTCACTGTGACTAGCAGGTCTTTGTATGTATTTTGTAATAGCCAACACTGTTTATGACAGATTCTTAGAAGTGTAGGAATTTCTGATCTTCGGGAGAGATCATTACCCTTTTCTGACTATGAATTAACTGAGATCTTACCCAATATNACAACTTCCCATGAGATTATAGGATTCAAGTGAACTTGGTCTATTACACTACCATCATGTCCTGTCACAGTTGGGTACAGTTTGCTTTCTGAGATAAAGATCATGACCAGCAGCAACTTTGGGAAGAAGTGTTTCTTTGAGTTTACAGATTAAGTCTATCTCTGTGGGCCACTAAAGACGTAACCTAAAGCAGATCTGAAGTAGACTCTAAAGAAATGAAAGTTACAAGCTTGTTTCCAGCTCATATTCAGTTACCTTTCTCATACAAAACAGACCTGCCTGCTCAAGAATGGTGCCTNATCAAGTGGCCTGAGCCCTCTGACATGAATTGGCAGTCAAGAAAATGTCCCACAGACATGCCCACAAGCCAATTTGATACAGAAAATTCCATAGTTCTGGTCCAGTCTCCTTAGATGTATTACATTAACAACTAGACCTAACTCTGACAGCTTGTAATAATGTATACAGTATTGCAAATATCTATGAAAAATTGTTTTCATATCTCATATCTTACATGTCTTGCCCTAGTTAAATATTAAAATTTAAAATGTAGTCTGATGCTGTAGGTGCAAGAGGTTATANGCAAGTTTTCTTATAAATTGAGTGAGATGGGATTTTATAGCTTTATTGTAAACCTCCACTTGGGATTAAAAAAACTCTGTAATATGTGTGTCTANGTATGTAGGCTCAGATTGTAAAATTGTCTAAAGTAATAATTGTAAAATTATTCATAATAAACTATCTGACCCTGTTAATACAAGAACTTACTCTGCTTTCTAACAATATGATGTTAATATCATTTCCAAAGAAATTAGCAGTAGAAAAGGCTTGTTTCTGTTTTTTTCTTTTTTATTGAGATTATAACATAATCACAACATTTCTCCCTTCTCTTTCCTCTCTCCAAATCCTCCCCCATGTGCTACTGTGCTCTCCTTCAAATTCATGGCTTCTTTCATCATTAATTGTTATTGCATTCATATTTGTTTGTGTGTATACATATATATAGTCTTCAATATAAACTGCTCAGTCAGCATAAACTTGCATGCATGCTTTTTAAGGATGATCATTAGGCATTAGACAACCAATTAATGTGTTCTTCCCTGGGGAAGACTATCTCTCCTGCTCTCANCTTTCTATGTTTGCCTAGAGTTCTTTGTTTATGGCTTGCTTTTTTAAAAGCTTGCCTGAAAGAAGAGAGATGAAATGGCAAAGATAATCAAGAACTGGTAAAGATCAATTTATATTTTTATATTTCTGAATAGTCAACAAACACAATAATAGAGTTTAGAAAATTTAAGCCAAAAAGAGAAAAATGATCTCAGTTCTAATTCTAAANGTGTACAGGAAAGCAAGTCATGAAGAAAAGTTCCTTACATTTTGTTTTTAATCTTTCTACTAACATGAGATACGCAAACACATGCAGGCTGCACAGTTATTTTAGGAAAACTGTATTTATTCATCATTTGGAAATAAGAAAAGCAAAGTTAATAAAAGCATTAGTTTCTCAATGCTTTTTGTTCATAAATAGTTTGAATTATTGTACTACATCAACTCACTTTGAAAAGCTTCAACCTAGAAGGCAAGGTTTTGAGGATGAAACAATTTCTATGCAGAAGACAAAGAATACATTACTGTATTTCTAAAGGAGAACGAACACAGGTCTCAAGTCTTTGGTGCCATAAAAGTGTGTAAAAAAAAAGAGTAAACTATGAACAAGGAAAAAGCTTTCACAAACTTGTGACACACAAGTTTGCCTTGATAATGGAATTTACAACCTTTGTAGGAAGATACAAAATTTTATTGTCTATTTAGCACCCTGCTTGCTGTATTTTACTTTAGCAAAGGTAATGCAATACAGAATCATAGTGAATCAGAGACAAATTATACAGTGTAGCAGAACTCCAAAGTATATTTGCTATGAGTTTTCTGTGGAAGTAATACAAACACTTAATTATCAATTGACTTATACACACGCATATATTGTATATTGTATACACAGAATATGGAAACTACNTCAATGACCAGCAAGCCTCTGACTCTGTAGAAATAATTTTACAGTAGAAAGACCTAGTAGAGTGGAAAGAATCATGGATGAGAGGTGGAAACCCCCGAGTAGATTAACATCAGTGGTCAGGGGAATATTACTTTCATTTTGCTACACGATACTTTGAGAACCTTAAAATTTTATCCTTTAAAATTAAACCAATGATTTAAAATAGTTATAATGTATGATTAAGTCATAGGCTCAAAAGCATTATGAACCAGCTATTTTTTATGAGCCTATTTCAACCATTTGAGTTCATTAAATATAAGTCTTAACATATTCAATATCTAATTATAATCAAAGATCCTGGTCTTACAAATCTCTACAGAGTGGGATATTATTTTCTCCTTTGCACATCTTAGAACAGCTTTTGCTTGTAGTGGTCTTGGTTTTTGTTTGCGTTTATTTTCCCCCTTATGCTGCCACAAAATTTATTGCACCTGTCTCAGCTACATATGCTCTGTGCAATCTGTGTATCTCATTGCCAACTACCCTGAGTGCTATATAAGTCATTAATATAAATATTGAATGAGATCTTATTTGGGACATATGCTTAGATGCTTTCTTCTTAAGATATAAAATATAAACCTATGAATTTGTTACACTCTAAAAACTAACAAAAGATACAAATACAGTATAAATTTATAGTTCTTTGTTTCTGTCAAGAGCACACACACACACACACACACACAGAAACACATACAGGATCTCTCTCCATATGCACATAGCCATCATTGACTGCTCTGGCTCCTACAACGCTTTCTCCCCCTCTTCTGTAGGATTCCCTGAGCTCTGCATAATACTTGTCTGTGAATCTGATCTGTTTCCATCAGTTGCTGAATGAAGCCTCCCTGATGACAGTTAGGCTAGGCACCAATCTATGAGTATTGATAGTCAGGCCCCTCCCTCGCCCCTCCCTCACCTCCTCCCAAGTAAACCCGTGCACTACGTGGTCGAGCAGTTCGAAGTTCGCGCATAAATAGCTCGACCATGTAATATGCGCATGCGTGGAGTAGCCACGCAGACCCAAGTGCACATGCACGGCCAGTCCTTAAAAGGCAGGTCCCGCTCACCCTGCTCTCTCTGTCCTCTCTTTCTACTTGCTTCTTACAGGCCTGAGCATGTCCTGTTGTACCTCTCTCTCGATAAAGGTCTTTCTTCCCTGTTGCTGGTTCATGACTTCTTCCAGGGGTAAGAGCGGCCAGGAAAACTAACAAGTATAGCAAAATATTGTTACATTGACATTTTTTCCTCTCCAGTCATGTTTGGTTCTATCCTAGGTCTCTGAACCATCCAGTCTCTGGGCCCCGATGCTTCCGGAAGTATCATGGGTGGACTTAATCGCCTGGCATGGGTTTTAGGCGATTAAGGGTTTTAGGATTGAGGATTTAGACCCTCAATCTNTAGGCCACACTAACCACAGCACATCTTGTAGGCAGTAAAGATCTTTGACA
Organism: Neotoma lepida; assembly: GCA_001675575.1. Taxonomy (NCBI): domain Eukaryota; kingdom Metazoa; phylum Chordata; class Mammalia; order Rodentia; family Cricetidae; genus Neotoma; species Neotoma lepida. The sequence goes on along the minus strand of LZPO01045656.1, from coordinate 13,154 downwards.
CTCATGGATCATTAGGATTAACAATCTCCAGATTCAATGTAATCCCCATTAAAATTCAAATACAATTCTTTACAGATCTTAAAAGAACAATACTAAACTTCATATGGAAAAACAAAAAACCCAGGATAACTTAAAAAAAAAATTCTGTACGATAAAAGAACTTCCAGAAGTATCGCCATCCTTAATTCCAAGCTTTACTACAGAACTATAGTAATAAAAAGTGCATGATATTGGCATAAAAACGGACAAGTGGATCAATGTAATCGAATTGAAGACCCAGATATAAATCCACACACCTATGGACACCTGATTTTCAACAGAGAAGCCAAAATTATACAATGGAAAAAAGAAAACATCTTCAACAAACGGTGGTGGTCTAAGTGGATGATGGCATGTAGAAGAATGGAAATAGATCACCCTGCAAAAAATTTAAGGCAAAGTTGATCAAAGCCTTCAACATAAACCCATATATACAGAACCCAATAGAAAAAAAGTGGAAAATAGCCTTGAAAGTAATGGCACAGGAGACACTGCCTGTTTGGCTTTAAAGAGTGAGAAAGGGTGTGGATTTGAATGGGTTGAGGAAGGGAGCATCTGGGATGAGTTGAGGGAGGAGAAACCATAATCTGAATATATTGTATGGAAAAAAATCT
>LZPO01045654.1:0-26214 GCA_001675575.1 Neotoma lepida | reverse complement strand
TGTGAATTCAGGTCAGTCTGGCTGACATAGTGAGTTCCAGGCCAGTGGGGGTTACATAGTGAGATCCTGTATATATAAAAAAAATAATTATCACAAAAAATTATGACATCTTTTAACTACTGATGCCAGAAAAGTGTGTAGGACTCAATACTTGACACCTAACACCNTGATGGATTATGAAAGGACTCAGAGCACGTGAGAGAGCTGGGCTTGTAACTCCGGAACAGCTACTTGGAAGACAGACATTTTTTTCATACAAAAATTACATTCAGATTGTACTTTTATAAACACAGACTTTAGTGAAATTGGATTCGTGGGTTTTCGTTCTTTTCATTGTAAATTAACAGTTCTGTTATAATCCTCAAAGAGCTTTGAAATACCACAACCTTCATAGAAATTTATAGAGACAAAAAGGGACAGGAAGGGAACCCAGATGAATCAAGCATCTTAGCAATTCTTAGATACTATGATAATACCTACACACACACACACACACACACACACACACAGAGAGAGAGAGAGAGAGAGAGAGAGAGAGAGAGAGAGAGAGAGAGAGAGAGAGAGAAAAGATTTAAACAAGCAAGTAAGTGTATGTTTCTACTGAATCCTTGCAAAAATCCTGGATGGTTGTTGCTATTATATTTTTTTTCAATGAATGAGAAAGTGATGCATAAAAATATAAAAAGTCAGCTGGTCAATATCAAACTGGCTTCTGAATTTCATTCAGCTGGGGCTCCAAATCTGGGGTTGTTCTCTTACACAGTACCATATGCTAAGGAGATGAATAAGTAGTCAATTGTGCACTGCCTCTGTGGTTATCTGTACAAGACTTGCCCAAGATTGGGCCCAGAAACATTTTATCACAAAGGAGAGCCCAGGAAGGACCCACCACTCACAGAGGAACTATTGGCACTTAATGGTTATTGAGGAATGGTTATCATTTTCTTCAGTGGTATAGCCATAGACAAGTTGCTTTATCAAAATACATGACACCTTCTCTTCCAACTCACTCCTCTATCCTAGATTTCCACAGTCCTTGTCAGCAGAATGTAAAGGCAAGGGATCTGTTTTGTTTTCTTGCACAAACATATGCAGATGTTTCTGATATGGGACATAGCTGCCTTCTTCATTGACACTTTTCTTCAGTGTTCATCATCTCTAATCACTGGGCATCAAGCCTCTAAAGCCTGAAGATGATTAAATGTATTGTGAGTTTTCCAATATGCTCTAGGCAAGAAATTTCTAAGTATGAAAAAAAGTTGTTGATATTCTTTTGTAAGAGTAGATTCACATTGGGATGTGCAAAAGGAATTCAAAATTTTGGTTGTTGTCTTAGATAATAGACATGTTTGATATTTTAAATAAAACAAATATGGCACACTTCATGTATTTTATAGTCTCACCTAATTACTGATTTTTCTTTAAAATTCTCATATTTCAATATATGAAATATGAATCTTTTTCTTGAGCTAACAGTTAATGACATTTAAAAAAACAGATAAAAAATCAAAATGAGAAGCTAAAATATAATCATAATGACAAAACTCTAAAGTATTGGTTCCTTTAGAATCAAAAGAATCTAGCAGAAGAGAGGGAAGAAAGAAATAGTCTAGGCTAGGGAGATGTGAAGTAAAAAGATGTCTTTTGGACATGACATGGCCATGCACTCATGACCTGACTGCAGCTATGATTGTCTGTATAAGATCTGTACAAGATTAGCCCATCAATATTTCAACATGGATGGAGGAGGAGCCTGTGCTGCTCTATCCTCCTCAAGGGAATTTGGTGCTTGGAATGAGAATAGCCCCTATAGAATCATATGTTTGAATACTTGGTCCCCAGTTGGTAGAACTGTTTGGGAAGGATCAGGAGGCGTGGCCTTATTGGAGGAGCTGTGTTACTGGGGGTGGGCTTTGAAGTTTCAAAAGTCCGTCCCATTCCCACTTAGCACTCTCTCTCTCTCTCTCTCTGCTTCTTGTTTGTGGATCAGTATATAAGCTCTCAGCTACTGCTCTAGCACCTACTGGGCTCCCCAACATGATGGACATTGACCTACCCTCTGAAACTGTAAGCTCCCAACAAACACTTTGTTCTACAAGTACCTTAGTTACGGTGTCTTATCACAGCAATAGAAAAGTAACTAAGACTTAGCAATGGCACTTAATAGCAGTTGGGGCTGGGGGTGTACTTTTCTTTGTGGTATAGCCACAGACAATTTGCCCTGACATCTACGCTAAGCTCAGTAGGTGACAGGAAGAGAGGCAGCAGCAGAGGCACTGTGGGCAAGACGAGCTCCAGTACAAGAGATGAATACAGGGTGAAAGGGGGTGACTAAAATGCATTATATACATGTATGAGATGGTCAAAGAGCACAAAAGGAAATAGGAAAAAACTTAGAAAATCCAGCAGACTCTGTGACCCAGCATCTGCTTCTTGAGAAGACCTCATTCAGACATTTGTCCACGATGCCTCATTTTTATCATGACAGCACAATAGGGAAGTAGGATTTCCTGCCATGTTTTCTATGTGGGGAAAAACAAACAAACACATGGAAGTGAGTTATGCTGCCACCAAAGGATGTGTATTCTGTAAGTGGAAGAGCAAGAACACACTCCTGGTTTTCTGCCTCCACAGCATTGCAGTGCATTGCTGCATTTCACTATTTCATACTGCTTGCCCTGTGTGGCACAGCTAACTTTGAGAAAAGGATGGGAGGTATAGCAGACACAAATGTTTTGTTTCCCCTTGATAAATGTGTCGATGAGAAAACCTCACCAGGCAGCAGATAATCTAACACTGAATGGTGCAGACTGTTTGTGTTAATGGAAATTTAGAAAAAAAAATGAGCTATCTGAGGCCAAAGAAAACAAAATGCAATAGGTCCTGGGAAATTATGGTGAGAGTTCTGCAGCTGTGCCCATCTCCCCTCAGAAGTCACATGTCCATGGTGTTCTAGCCGAAGTACATGCAGTGCTGCACCTAAAGCTCTGCTTGCATGCAAATCAGCCTGGCCCTGCCAGGAATGAAGGAAGAACTGGAGTCAGAGAATCAATATTCTGGTGTCTCCATCTAACATGTGGGACAATCCTGAAGAAAGATTTTATTCAATTCTTAATAGCTGGGCTGCTGTCTCCTTTATCTGACCATGAACATATCCCCATACTGGCTTTCTTTTCTTTCCTATCTAGTTATAATACTCTCCAGCTGCTGTTCCCTAAGAGTACCTCCCAAGTAAACCATCCACACTTAAATCCTTATGTCATGGTCTGCTCCACAGGGACACCAATTTGATACCCATCTACATACAATAGCTCCAAGAACTATGGCTGAGCACATGTGTTATATCAGTTCATCCTCATGTTATCCAAGAGGTAATAATGACTATCTGCAGATGGGGGTATCTGGTAATTCACCCAGATTTGAATCAGGATAACTGGGTCCGGGCTGGTACTATGAGCTGCAATGTAGACCGCCTTTCTACATGAAGAACAAAAGACTTTGGAAAAGAAAGTTGTGCTATAAGAAATGCAATAGGCTTGAGGAGAACAGAAGGAAGGCTTGATTCTAAATTCAGAGGAGGCAAATGAAGCAGATTGGTGGCTAACAAGTTAGCATGGATTTGCATGCAAGTATATGCCAATACAAGGTTCATTGACCAGTAGGAAGGTATCTTCAGATGACACAGAGTCCCATACAAGGAGTTATGCAAGGAGAGGAGGGTATCAGGACACAGGGTTGGTGACCAGTTGGACTCTAGCTTCTTCATTCCTTCTTTATAAGCACAACGTTTATGTGAATTTTCTGATCAACACCTGTCTTGTCAATTTTATCTAGGTTACCATGGGCTTTGTTTAAAGGAGACATTTTGTTATTTACAGACATATGTTTTCACAAGCAGCAGCAAAGGCTGGGGAAGATGTGGAGCAAGCAGGAGCACTCACTCATTGTTGGAATGCAGAGGGAAGGACGTTATGATATAAGTAGATTATAGATCTCAAAAATTTAAATTAAACATCTCAAATATAGGATATGTGTTAACAAAAACTAAAGAATTAAGATTAATAAAAATGATAAGAAGACCTTATACTATGAGATTAGAAAGGCAGAGGCCAGATGTGGCAGGGTCTGATGCCATATTATCTATAATGTAGAGCCAATATATTTCTTGGCTAAATGAAATACGAAGAATGATTTTCTTGAGTTTTGTTGGACAGTGCTAACATGTACGTTAAGAGTCAATAATGAAAATGAACTTATATGCAACATCAATGTTATGAATGCAGACACAGACATAACAGAGCTGCAAAGTTAATTTTAAGGTGTTAGTCTCAACAGAAAGAACAAGGATGCAAGCACAGGTAGATACATACACACATATGAAAAAACAGTCAGTGAGTGAATGGGAACAGAGTGCCAATTAGCTCCGAAGAAAGCTTCTTGGAGGGCTCTTAGGTCAATCAGCATTCAGAAGAACAGCTGCATATGAAAACTCAGACAAATTTTCTGCAGTGTTAGAAGTTAAGATGTGTGAGCTCAAGATGTGTAAGTTCAAGGTCCTCAATTTTTTTAATACAGAAAATTTACCTGTCCAAACACATCACCTTTCTCATACAAGTTGAAATGAATCATGACAGCCATAAATTCTAAGGATGCCATTCTGGAATTACTTTCCATCTACCACAGTCTTTGTAAGATGCGGTGNGTGCTGTCTATCAGATGTGTTTTCTATATTATTGTGGATGTCAGCGTAACTTGGCTGTCTTCCCTACGAATAAGGATGAATAAGGATGAATAAGGCTGCTGTTTAAAGTTAGATTTCATGAAGCATGAATTCAGCAGAATTTCTATAGCAGAGACTAGGGGTTGTCTACAGGGAAAGCTAAATACTGAAGGAAAGCATGAGAATTCAATTTCCTGGATCCAAGTAGAAGAAAGATAAAAACAAATCCTATAAGATGACCTCTGACCTCCACATGTGAACCATGGCACACACATGTTCCTACATAAGAAATAAATATGTGTCATTTTTTTTTTTAAGAAAATAGTCAGACCTCAGTCCCCAAGTAGTTTTCTGGCCAATATATTACTTCTCTATTTACCTTAAACTGAATAGCAATTGTTCCCTTATAAGTGATCAGGACAACTCAGTACATTATAGTGAGTTCTGAAGCCACAGCTGAAATATGCCAACAGCCCCAGAAAGAGTAATAGTGAGCCCTGAACTTCAAGAATATTAAGAGATGCCTGCAGATGGAGCACAGAACATATATCATTTGCAATTGCCTGGTGCAAGACTCTGAGTTCCAATCCCAGTGTTACAAGAAGGAAAAGGAAGGGAGGAAGGAGGGAAATGCAGGAAGGAGGGAACAGGGGAAAGTAGGAAGGAAGGATAATGAAAAGGGACTATAAAATCTGTTAGAAATTATAATCATAGCCTATGGGATCATAAAACCATTAAATAATATCTACCAATGTCTCACATTTGTCGTTTATTCTCTAAAGCATCATAGAAACATGAGAGAATTTACATTAATAAATATTTAAACTAGGTTAGACCAATTGAAGTTACTCATCCTGGGCTTTGTTATTTTCAGTGAGCAAGCTTCCCAGGAGACAGTGACACTTTCAAGTAAACGTCACAGGGTGAAATCTTTGTAAAAATAAATCAGGTGATATATATGGATTTGTGACATTTGAACAAAACCACAGAAAATTTCCTATTAAAAAGGAGCAGAGCTGGACCTTTTTTGTCTCTTCCCACTATGTATTTTATTCATTTGAAGACAACAGTCAAAGTAAACATCTTAGGGCTTCTGTTAGTCTCCCAAGAGTTGTTTCCAGGCAGCAGAAGGAATCTCACTAATGAAAAACCAGGTCTCAAACCTGGGACTACACCTAACGAACACACTCATAAGACGCCTTCTACCAACACCAGATAGCAGCAACAGAGACTTTGCGCCCATTGGCAGTCCCAAACCATAGTTCATAGGAAAATATCATAAAACAATTTAATTTAATCATAAAACAATCCATGATTTAGCAATTAAGAACTGTAACGTGTCCGTGTCCATCAGACCTCTGTACTGTCCCCTGACATCATAATGGGAGTCAGTAAGTTTAAAGGCAGATGAAATCACCTTTTAATGGCTTGATATCTCCTTTCAGCATCTGTGTCATATTTTCAACTTACTCCACACCTTTGAATTTGTAGCCTTTCCTATCCACACAGAGAATGTTTCATGACCTGGCTAAGCACCCCATTTGCCTTGCTGTGCCACATCCCCTGCTGAGATGTGATTTTAAGTTACATATCTCACAGGAAGTAGAAGTAACACGAACAAATTCTCACAGGATCTCAAGACCGGCATCAATGTAATTTTGACATTATCTCCATCTCTTCTCCTGACCCTCCCTCCTCTCTTAGAGCAGTGTTCTCTCCTAGTCTACATCAGGATGCTTCCTTTGGGAATGATTCTATGCACTAGTAACTGGCTTCCTCTCCCGTCCTCTCTCCCTGTACTGTCCTCTGCCTCCCCTCTTATCCTTTCTGTTCAAAACTGTGAAAGAAGTTGCCTTGCCTAAGTTTTCTGGTTTTGTAACTCCTAAAATAAAGCTTTCCCTGAGACATTCCCTCAAACCACTCTCCAAATTGTCTCAGCAGCCGGTAATCCTCATATCTACCAGTATATTTTTTGTCTTCCATTTGTACACGTCTTTAAGGTTCTTGGGTTAATGCAATTAAGTTGAGTCTTCCTTTATGTTTCATGAAGCTTTGTATATCTCTGAGTTATNTGCTCCCTACTGTACTTTAATTATGTATTTTTATGGCTGTCTCACAAACCTATGAATATACCCAAGGAAGAGTTTTTAAGGTATTTATTTGGGAAAACTTTATGCTTAGAAGAATCACTCTGTTCTACCTGTTCCAATATAAATCACTAAGAATGATCTTATNCAGCATCAGATAGTGTTATCATTGCAGATAGTGTTATCATTGCAGATAGTGTTAATTCTCTCTGCCTATGGGCATTATCAAATCAGCCTTAACTTCCAGGGTCATAGAGCTTGTGTCGGATGCTCTCCACATCTCCTGGAAGTTCGACATTCCGTATNATCCACAATCCTCGGGAAAGGTTGAGAAAGCCAATGGACTCATCAAACAACAGCTCACCAAGCTCTCCATTGAACTCAGGTTATCCTGGCCCTCTCTTCTCCCCATTGCCCTTACCCGCCTCCAGACCACCCTATGCTCTCTTACAGGTTTGAGCCCTTTTGAACTCCTTTACGGAAGGCCCTTCCTCCTCAACCACCATCTCCCGGCCCAAACTCCCCCACTGACCGGGTACCTCCCCTACCTCTCTCTTCTGAGGTCCCTTCTCNGTTCACATGCTGANAGCTATCTCCCTGTCCCAACACCAACAGACCCAACTGCCCCTGAGCCTGCCACACTCTCCCCGGGGGACAGAGTACTCCTCAAAGAGCTAGCTCCTAAGTCTCTTGAGCCCCGATGGACAGGGCCTTATACTGTGATCCTCACCACCCCCTCAGCTGCCAAGCTCCTGGGACATCCATGCTGGTACCACCTCTCCAGGCTCAAGTGAGTACCTATTCAGGATACATAGTCTGTCCAGCAGTTGGGACCCTTCACCCTCCGGTTTTCCAACATGTCCCAATGAAGGGCCTATCTGCTCTTCTGTCCTATGCATTCATCTTTACAGTAAAACTAGGGCATATGTTAATAACCTATTTTTTCCTAGAAACCTGCCTTCTCTGCTTCCACAAGAAACATGTTCAGGACAATTAACCAGATGCTCCTCCACTCACACCTCCTACTGAATGTGAGCCCACCAACTTCCGACTCTTCCGCTTCCCCACATCGTCCCATGCCTGCAGGAAGTAGCCAGACTTGAACCAGCGTCCCTATACCCAAAGAGTCTGGAATGTTTGGTAGGAGCTCCACCTTAGCCCCTGGTGTCCCGCTCTTGGCGGACAATTCCCAGCCGCCAGGCGACTGGCGGAGCTGCTTTCTACCTGGGGGCCTTCAGGATGCAGCTTCCTGTGTGGCTCAGGCTCCACCCCCAGCACCACCCACACCTAGAGCGGCTCCGACTCCTGGCCGAACACGCCCCTTCAGAGCCCGCCAAAACACGGCTCCTCCCCAGGGCCTATTTAAGCAGCATCCACGAGACTAGACGCTCTCTTCCCTCTGGTCTCTCACCCCGATCTGTCTGTGGGGCCTGGGAATCACCCTGGAAGGTTCNTGAATTAAACCTGACCTTTCCTCACCTGACCTGACTCTGATTGCTACGCAGAGAAACTTATCAGTTGGTAGATCTCTTTGAAAAGCAGCAATGTTGGCAGCAAATGGCCAGATTTATATGATNAGTAAAATATTGTCAGAAATATTTCATCTGACTGTCATCAAGTAGAGCTTATAATGCAGTGCCGAGGCTAGTGTAGACATGGCCAAACAGCACACCACCCTCATCCCCCTCGTAAAGATGGTAAATGGTGCAGACCATCCTTGCTCTGCTTACCACGTGTGTGCCCAGAGGATAGAGTGCCTTCTACTTTGCACAGACATTCTGCCAATTCTGCACTCACTGCAGTTAGTATTACTTCATCAGCCGAAAGTATGGCAACTATCTTAAGACATTTGCCTACAGAAGCATCTTCTACTAACTCACAAAGGACCCCTTGGGCCAGAATGGTTCAGGAGTACACTTCACAGCAAATTCCTTGTAAACATTATTCATTCTGAGAAAACACAAAAGGCTGCTGACACAGAGGAAGTACAGGTCATANCGCTAACTTTAATGAATGCTTTCTCAAGGAAAGGCCATTNACATTCACAGGTGTCCGACGTACTTACCCAACTTGCTAACTAATACCAGGGAATCTGCTGATTTCCCCTGGTGTATTGTCTGTCAATCTGTTTTCTAGAAGGCCCATGGACACAGTGTGGAGGCATCTTTTACAAAAACTATATGGTGGATTAAAGAGAGATTGGGAATTTGAAATCAGGCCAGACCTAGTGTGGGCCAGCTTCATTATGTCAGGAGAATGTCATCCTGAGAAAGTTCCTTGGCCTCTGAGCATTACATTCTGTAAAGAATGAGTCAAGACAGTGAAAACAGAAAGCCACTGTTGGCTAGTGAGATAGCTCAAAGGATCAAGTGCTTGCTGGACACACANAAGGAGCTGAGTTNAAAATTCTCAGTACCCATGTAAAAGCCAGGCATCGTGACATATATCTGTAACCCCAGTACAGGTTGGGGGCTGGGAAGACAGGCAGATCTTGGCAGCTCACAAGTCAGTCAGCCTAGCCAAAAACAGCAAGTTCTAGGTTCAGGTAGAGACCATATCTCAAAATATAAAGTGGAGAGTTACTGAAAAGACATGAGACAGTCTCCACNTGTGCACACTTGAGCNTGCAACCCCCCTAACACACATACACATGTGTATACATGTAAAATGAAGTCACTGTTGCTACTGAATGATGTTCCTCATATGACACCACAGGGCATGCACCGGAGAGCTCAGCCACTGTTGTTGTACTGTGATACTCAAAATAGTTATATTTGTTACTGATATTCTTTAAAAATTCAGTCATGTGCTTTTAGCATACCTCCTAATAAATTATCACTCAAGTTCATTTTATGAGATTGTCTTTNATGGTCCCTAACACAAATTGATTACTAGATGCTACATTCATTTTAAACAGTGGTGAAGAGCTCAGAGAGTGTTTACAAGGTCACATAAAACAGTAACACAAATTTAGGTTACAATTAGAAACTTGGGAGTTGTTGTGCCCCATACAGCCACTAATGTGCATGTATANTCTTGGTTATCCATCCTTCAAACCCAATATATATACATATGTATATCTATATGTATATATATATGTATGTATAAGTATATATCTATGTAATACACTACAAAATTTTTATAAGACATTATTCCTAGCCATGTTGTCTTAGCCATGTTTATAGGCCGATGATTCTCAAACAATAGGGAACACAATCTAACAGCCCANCAAGTGATTATCAGACNTCAGCTAACTTACGGCTTAGAGACATTTTGAAGCTATTGCCTAAAAGGTTGGAATGANGGTAGGCAGANTTACATTTTGTGTGATATGATTAAAGGAAGGGAAACGTGAGTAAAGGGTTAAAAAATAAAAGNGAACTTTGAATCTATGACAAATGAAAGTGGCTGCTACTTTCCCTTTGGTTATCCTTCCTTTTAAGAATTCTGAACTANATGCCTTTGTCCCCAGAGGTGATTCTTTCTCTTCCATCTGAAAGACATCAGCATTAGAAGCAGTGATTCAATAGTACAGAAACTGAAAGAGTTGGGTGAGTTGTAAAGAACTTAACAGACATGAGATAGCCCAAATATTTGGCTGATATGTATTTTTTTTCTTTTTCCTTTCTTTCTTTTATAAAGATTTTCTAAGACCTCCCCAGCTTGGCCCCACTTAGCCCACAGTCAGTAGCTGAAAATGCATCAATTTAACCGTCTAAGAAAGACTGAAAAACTATAGCTTAATTTCCATACATTGTGGGCACACACTAGGATTTCCAGAGGCAAATGTCCTTCTCAATCATAATGCTCCTAATTAGACTTTATTTTCACTACTAAGTTCTAAGGTATTGCTTAGAATTCAAGAAGAATACAGTGAGAGGCGATAAAAGACATTAAAATAGAAAGCCAAGACTAGAAAAAAAGTATATTTAATAAGATCAGAAGTTCCTCTAATTAAAAACAACCTTTATCTAAGCCTGACCTTCTGCCTTACACTGACCTCAATTTACATCTGTGCTCTGATGATGGATGAGTAAGAAGAGTTCCCACAATTATCAGCCATGAGCTTGTTAGCCAGGTGTTTACAAACAAACTCTTTGGTCCTACTAAAATCTCGAAGAAAGCTTTGAGTCTGCTGTTCTGGGAAGAGCTGTAACAAAGAGGAAGAGGAAGCACTGAAACAAGATCAGCTGACGTGCAATTGCCAGACAAAGTACGCAGACACTTGCTGAATTTTGCTACCAAACCGAGCAGAATGCCATGACTCTGTAGAAGACTTAATTCAATCTGCCCTTCGATACATATATTGTAATCTTTTACTATTAAAACATGAACTCTGCAAAACTTACTTCCAGGTTATGTTTCTGGAATTTCAATTTAAGAGATTAGACAAAAGTGGCCCGAGAGGAAGAATTTCCCTTCATTAAACAGCAAGCCATCTTGTCTTTCTCCAAATGCCCATTCACTGGATTAATTCTTTAAAATACACACCTGTGAAGTTCTGAACATATGCAAATTNTATCATTACATGTTTATTTATACTTTGCCCGATTCTATAAATGATATGTATCAATCAAAACAAAATCAAATGAGCTCACTCATGAGTTGAATCCTTGGTCTATAGAGGAATAACCCAACTGTTATAACCCAAAGACTGCAGCTTTTGAGAGATGATACTTGGGAGCATTATTGTTCAACAAAGGGGTACAGGAGTCTTCAAGGGGAAACAGAATCAATATTGATTTAAGGAGTTATAATCACCCCATTTCACCTCTTAATTGGGGTGAGGGGTCAGCATCACTGCACCAGTTTGTTAAGAAGCATTTAGACATCTGGTCCTAAGAAAATGAAACCCTAAGCAGCAAATGAGTAAATTATTAATCTGCATCCATAATTACCAGTCCCAGACCTTCCTTCTTCAGCAAAGTTCTTTGGCTTCTGTTAGCTCTCATTCTCTGAGTCAGCTGAGACCATTCAAAAAGGGATACAAAGGAATCCAAATAGAATGCCCTCCTACAGTTTGAAACTACCCATCTTGACTGCATTCAACACAACTTGATGTGTCTTGCATGGATTTATAGCATCTTACAACATTTTCCCAAATCATATTATACAAATTGTGTGATGTGTGTGTGCAAAAGCTGCAAGCCTATGTCAGCTCCATGTGCTCTGTCGTTCTTGCTAGATACTTTCATGTAATTCAACATCACAGCATCATGAGGCTTCTTAGGAGTCCTCTTAATTACTGCTGGATGGAATTTAAATTCCTAGAAAGCTGGCTTGTATTTTCCTTCTCTGACCATGGAAGCCCCATCCCTGCATTGCCAGGCCACCATTCTATTCCACAACTTGGAGGAATAAAACACAGAAGGTATATAGTGTTTGTTTATTCAGTCAGGCCAATCCTTATCTTTGTTTGGNTTGGCAGTGAAAAGGCTAAAATGTGTAATGGAAAGACGCCTTTGCAATAAAATCCTCCAACAAACACTTCGAATGTAGCTTCAAACAAGAAGGACACATTCTTCATACTCTTCATACCACTCTACTAGCACCCAAGGGGTAGTGTTTTATTAAGCCAAGTACTCGGTCCACTTATTAACTTTAACTTTGTAACTGAGAAACAGTTAAGTCGTCATAGGATTGCACAATTATCAACACACCAGGCTAAGGGCAGGAAGATGAGAATTTCTATTTGGATAGTGACCCTGAGGAACTTCTGAAGACTTCTCCAGACCTGCAATTATTAATTTTTCTCTCTTCTTGGCTTATCATAAAGCAAAAGGGAAAGAGGCTACTCTCTCTGTCTCTGTCTCTCTCTGTCTCTCTGTCTCTCTGTCTCTCTCTCTCTCTCTCTCTCTCTCTCTCTCTCACCTATCCAAAGGGCTTAGTGCCTTCAAGGACCTGAACTAGGCTTCCTGAAATCAGAGCACATGTCTCCTTTAAAATGCCATTGGTCTGTTGCCACCTCTGATCTGTCCCTCCACAAAGACACAGAGGAGCATGTCAAGATGAAGAAAGAGTCTTTCTGTACCTTTTTTTTTTTTTCTTAACAAGCCCACTGAAGAGTGTGGACACTGATCCAAGAGGGGCTCTACCAGTGGGGCAGAGGGAAAGAAGGTTTCCTGTCAAACGCTAAGACTTGCTTACTGCAGTACAGAAAGGTGGGGTTATCTATACGCAAACAACAACTGGTGAAGTTGAGAATCAAGCACAATGCTAAGTGGGTCACCTGGAAAAAACCACCACCTTCCTCCTTTGAGTTAAATGTCTCAATAATGAATCCTTCTAAGGAGCCCAGGGGAAAATAGTCCTACAGAGCACCCGGTATCCACACTGNCTCCGTTTTTTTCACAACAATAACAAATTGGCACAGCATGCAGTGAAATGGATGAAGGGTTACCTAGCTCCAGGCACAAAAGAAACCATTCAGGACTCTCAACTTCTCTATACATCATTTGAACACATTTATTACAGAACGACAGAAACATGAATAAGCAAATTTGCATTCCCCCCCCCAAACTACAGAGTTGAACAGCTCATTTCTTTCCAGTCAAAAGTAGAGGGAAGGATAAAGAAAATAAAAGGTGATTGTACTCCTAGGCATCCAAAGAGTACAGGCATCCTAGCTATTGCAACATAAACAAATGGACTCAAACAATAGGACTTAGCTAGATTAGAAACTGTTGCTTTGTAGCAAGGTACACTTTATAGAAAAGAGAAAGGTAATTTTCCCTTTAAAGGAAATTTCCTTTTAAAGGNAAAATTACCTTTGCTTTGTTTAAAGCAAAGCTTCAGAGGTATGGCATTAACCAGGAAGAAAGCTGTAAAAATAGAAGAAAAATGGACAGATGCCTACTATGTACCAAGGACTACTTCCTGGACCTTTTCATTTCAGGATAAGGGCTACTGATGTGATATTTTCTGTAGAACAACTAGATCCTTGTGCTGATGTCTGATCCCCACCAACAGGGGATTTAAAGCACTGGCCCCAAAGCCCACCCCCCCAGTAGGGAACTCTGGTGATGCAGTTGGAAATGGGCCACAGAGGCCTGCAGACATGCCATCCGGACTCTCTCACAGACACAGCAGAGCTTGGGGATGGAGGCTGTGGGGAGCATACAAGGGAGATACGCCACAGCACNGATTCGGGATGACTCTGGAGTTGTAACAAAATAGGCACCTGCCAGGAGTGACAGAGGAAGTCTCCCACCCCACATTCATGGCAAGGGAGTTTTAGCTGGCAATCAGAACCTCTGTAAGAACCCACTAGGTGATTTTGCTGGTGTTTTAAACTATGAAACTTTGACGGGTCACAAAAGCAGCTGTGAAACCCCTGAGAAATCTGTTCGTGTATCTGTCATTTATCTCGGGTCCAGACAAAATGTTTATGTTTCCAGGCCCAACACAGTAGCACAACACATGCAGGTTTTAAGACAAAAAGCCTCCTAATGTACTTTTATCATACATCACAAAGTTTCTGCTTTGAGAAATTGAATCCACGCCCCCCCAAATAGGTACAACGAAGACAACTTTCAAAATAAGCACCTTTGTCCTTGCCATGGCCTCAACAATTAGCTCCTACACACTCAGTCACAGATGCCAACAAGAAATGGAACATGATGGCACTGTCTGGAGACCTCAACACATTGAATCATTGAATTGAACCTTAATACCTGGCCACACATTCAAGAACGAAGCAAGTCCTCTAAGAGTTAGAGCACTTCATGATTCATGTGTGAGAATTCTGTCAGACTTCTATTGGTTCAGCCCAGAAGTGCTATCCTTGAATAACTAAAGCATTCTTAAATGTGAGCAATTCAGATGTTAGGGTTTTTTGAGAAATATTGAGTCAGCATTCCAAGTTTCCCTTAACCTTCTATGGAATGCAGGCCAATTGATACTAGACGTCAGAAATCCATGTATTCCTTTCCTAGAGCATTTTCAAATAAAAAAATAAAAAAGACAGACAAAGCAAATTCCCAATCCTCCTATTTCTGTTACTTACTAGGTTGGTTATCATTTTCTATACTTTTGACTATGGANTATTACCTATTGTGAATGTCCTCATGCTTTCTTATTTGGGATGCTTTATATCAACAAGAAAATTTTAATTGCATAATCGTTACTTTCTCAAACAGTCTTCTTGATTTTATACTTATGTTAGTTTTTTTTTTTTTCTTTTTCCTCACTTGATACCTGTATTCTTCCTCAGGACAAACCCTCCTCTGCTTCCTGTCATGGGATTTTAGAATTCTGAGTTTTCAGACTGAAGAGGAATTTATTACTTACCATATCCAGGAATGCCTTCTAAAGGGGAAGGTATTCACATGCATCATGTTCGCAGAGCGTCCGTCATTAATATTTTCCTCGTCTCCTATGTTACATGTAGTGATTTTCACAGATGAATCCCAACTCTCTGGCTTGAGCATCGATCACGGACAATTATTGCAACAAGTAATGAATTCCCCCCAAAAAATCACCCTCCCAGAAAAAAAAAAAACACAAATAGCAAAAACAAAAGCCCTTCCAGGATCTGAAGAAAGAAACATCACAGAGCACTGCAGGTATGAGTCCATCCATGTAGCTTCCACTAGTCAACACACTAAAGTAACCAGTCCAATCGCTAATCCTAAATGGTGGCAAGTATTGTCCTGGTGAAATCCAACTGCCTCGAATATGAATTAACGCATCCTCACAGAAAGGACTATGGAATGTGGACGAAAAGGAGTCAAAAGACAGTTTCTTGTTATCCTTGTTAAAGAGGTGTTAGGAGGGGAATGGAAAACTTCACGCTGCTTTGCCATGCTGTCCTTTAGGGATGAATATTGCTTTTTCTTCTTTCTTAGGCACATATTCATGTGTGGTCACTTTAACGCAGTGCTACCGTCTGAGTCTGAGACTTGTCCAACAAAGACCTGGGCAGAGGGATTAGAAACCATGTAGAGCGCAAGCCAACTTCTTCCCCAAATCTCAGAATTGCTGGTTTCGAATACTCAAGTAGGAAAGCAATGAGTAATTTCTGCTTTGCAGGACAGGATTAGTGTCGGCTCCCATCATGACTTCAGAAGGCGCTGTCGTGATAAAATTCATCTGTCGCCTAACCCCACAATAAGGCTGTCTGCTCTCTTTAAGTAAAATGACTAAGCTATCGATTGACTTACTATAGAATCCCCTATTTCTTATCAAAACCGTGTGTGAGCTTTTAATATTTTGCCTTGGAAAGAAAATGAATTTCACAGCTGCAAGGCAGACGTTGTCTAAGAATTTCTTACTCAGCTGGCTTTCTTTTCTCTCTGTTCTCCTTACCCCCAATTCAGTTCCCGAATAGATGTCATTTATTCGGATGCTCTGACATCCGCAAGATTCTCATGCCCAAGCTATACAGACCTTGCATGCTTTTAAAACACAGAGTGGCAACAGGCTCCAGCTGGAGTCCCCCCACACCGAATTTCCGGCAGAACCTTTGGAATCCTCGCAGCCACCTTGTCTGCCCTGGGCTGTGCCGCCTGCCCCAGCTCTGAGCAGCTCAGGACACTTGCAGGCTCCGTGGTACTGTACATTAACTCTGCAGCAGCCCGCTTGCTCAGCTGCAGACTGCTGCCTGACAGGGGATGCGCTGGCGTCAAGGGGGCCCTCTAGGTGGGTTCCCAGACACTGCAGAGCCGCGCACTCCTCGCTAGCCTCCAAGGAGGAGTGAGGGAAAGGGGTTAAAGGAAGAGCTTGCCCTGAAGGAGCAGATTTCTTTCAGTGAGTAATTACCAGGCAGGAAAAGCTAAAGAAACCTGTAAATAACCTCATAGGCAAACGGCACGCTGAACAAATAGATATTATTATGGGGGAAGGCTTTTCTGTTNGTTTAGTTTCTCACCGTGTTCAATGAAAAGAAGGAGAACAAAAGAAGTCCAGAGAGAATGTGCAAATGGTAGGGTTTTTTTTGTTTGGTTTTCTATTTTTTTATTTTTTGAACAAAAATATGGGGGATGGAGAAGCCTTGCTTACTAGATGCTTTGTAACCAGTTAACTACAGATTTCCACACTATGATTTTTGGACAGGATATCCTGGGGAAGCCAGTTCTGCAGAAATCAGTTAGACGTCTATTGCATTTGCGCATGTCCTAAAGCTGCTTGTTTGATTAGTGGGTGTGTACCTCGGAGGAGAGCTCCCTTTTCATTTCCTGGAGCCTAACCCCCTTTGTTGCAAAAAATTCTGTTCAGTAATCCCCTGAAAGCACCCCATCACTGTTGATGCCATTTGGGAGCAAGAATAAAATAGTAAACTCTTGGAATAGTAGGTTGGCACTTGAATGGTGCTTGTCGGAAATCAGAGAATGGGCTTCTCAGGGGTGATGTGTACAACATTAATGTATTACTTTTAACTTGGGTATTTAAGAAGGCCATTATGCAATTGCTTAATATTAAATGGAATACTGGCAACACTTAATATATCATTCTACTTATCTTCAGTTAGGGTTTCTCCAGTGAGTTCTTGTCCTCGAAGAAAACATTATTGGAGAGAGGGGGATTCACTTCCTATAAATTCTAAAGCAAGTGTAAAAAAAAATAGTTTGAGAACTGCTATGATTTGATCAATTGATGGTCCTAGGGCAAGAATTCATTCTTAGGAGGAGGAAAAACTCAGGGGTTCCTTTAAAGCAATTTGAACTTTGCACACAGAAAGATGGTACCGTATAGCACAAAGGAGGAAAGTCACTGGCACTTGCTGTGGCATTGGCAATGTCCTTGCAGCACCTTTGTTTTAAAGGGACCAAATCTCTCCTAAGGTCATTTGTGATCCTGCCCAGAACCCTTCGGCTTGAATTGTTCTTAACAATCTAGTAATGCTTGGAATCAGGTATCACAGTAATTCAAACTGGTATATCACAATATATACTTGAATATCATTATTGAAGATCTAGATGTACTAGTCGTGACCCTGGCTGTTTCTAAGGGCTTTCCAGGATAATCTCATGTAAGCCATCCAACAGTGACAAATCCTGTACTGCAGATGAAGAATGGAGCCACTTAGGAGTTAAATGGATCACAGGAAGACAAACACACCTGAAGCCAGAAGTCTGACCACATGGCTTTCAACTTGTGTGTCCATCACAGTAATGATATGGCCTGGCACTAGCTTAATGCTTTCTAAGATTTTTGCCTGGATTATTCTATCTCCACAAAATTAAGCGTTTTACCCCTTTGGGAATGAACTCTGAGGGCCAGTATTCATCCATCATCATACTTTCAGGGAGAAGAAGCCCTGGAGCCGATTCAGGTTANGGCATCTGTCCTTTTTCTTTTATGGTAAGGACGATGTGACAGGCATTAACTATTTCAAAACCTAAACTTACTTCTTATGACATGTAAGCAAGAAGGCTGCCCTATAAAGTAGCATAGATAAAAACAAAAATGAGGTAGTACTATAATTTCCAGTCTAATAAGCATTTTTCATGTTTTGTTTGCTTTAAGTACATACTATTTCCAGTCTATTCATAGGCCTAAATTCCTCAGAATCTCTCGCAGACAGAACAGTTTAACATCTGATACTAGCTAGCAATGACATAAGCAAAACACTTTATATAGAGAAAACACAGAATGACTCAATTGTTAGGTCATTAAATGAGATTTTTAAATTAAAATATANTTTAAGAAGATAATTCAATTGATATTTTTTTTCCAGTGTGGGGCACTGAAATTGAGGCCTCACAAATGTTAGACATGCATTCTCTCACTGGGCTATTATATACCTGCCTTTCAGCTTAATGGTTTTCAGGTGAACTTTTCTTGTTTACTTTTCTATATGTAACTTTTCTATATGTAACTTATTTACTTTTATATATGTAACTGTATCATAAGCTAGATAGTAACAACTACGAAACTATAATAAGCAATAAAAACTCTTGAAACATAACAAAGAAAAATACAATTTATCTCACAGTTCAGGGAGCTAAGGTTACAAATTAATGAATAACCTTAAGTTGGGTAGTTTTGCAGACTCAAGGCAAACATAAGAGAAGGGGTTTGTTTCATCTATGGAAACAGTTTTGGATTCTGTATTAGAAACAGAGTTTTGCCAGGCGATGGTGGCCCACGCCTTTAATCCCAGCACTCAGGAGGCAGAGGCAGGCGGATCTCTGTGAGTTCGAGGCCAGCCTGGGCTACCAAGTGAGTTCCAGGAAAGGTGCAAAGCTACACAGAGAAACCCCGTCTCGAAAAACCAAAGGAAAAAAAAAAGAAACAGAGTTTTAAGAGGCATGACCACTGAGTTACAAAATGATGGTTCACAAGACAATAATTAATGACCGTGTGACTTTCAGAAAAGAGCAGCAGAACAGTACAGTAGCTCAGAAAGGAGAAGGAAGAATGTTGAGGGACTAAGGTATAACTTCTCAGTTTTGTTGTGTTTGAAGACAACTGTCACTTTACAGAACTTCTCATTCCAGGATTTACTGCTCACCTCAGCCTCACGGTGGGCTTCCATCAATAAAGGATCACTCCCTACTAGCCACTGACTGATACACCTCGGTGAGGTCCCTGCCTCTGCTGTGACCTCAGTTCATCCAGAAGCAATACTGATTATGTTTTGTGGCCTTTAAATTTTCAATCCTGTAGATAGCATAGGATAAGCTGGTTTTTCAAGGCTGGACCAGCATTAACTACCCTCGAATGAGAGAAGTGAGTAAAAATATGGGTAATTTATTCTTCAAGTGAAACGTGGAGCAAATCAAATTGCTTTAGTCAACATTTTCATTAAAGAGTTACGTAGGACTGGGGAGATGGCTTGTGGGTAAGACAAAGGCTCTGCAAACATGAAGGTCCACAGAACTGACACAGAAAGTTCAGCAGGATTACATAGGTGCCTGTAACCCTAGTTTTACTGAAGAACAGAGGGAAGAGGACTGCCAGGTTTGCTGGCCACTGGCAGAGTTCCAGGTTCAGTGAGAAACAGTCTCATGGGATGGAGCAGGACATCAGATGCCTTCCCCTGGGGGCATATGAATGTACATACACCAACACACACACACACACACACACACACACAGCAGCTTAGACTTTATTCAGGCTCAAAGCAAGAGGAATTAACTATCCAGCATCTCCACTTCTTTTCTAATGAAATCCTTTTTGTGAGAAGGAGGCTAACCCCTAAGAGTGACAGTTTTTCAATCTAAACACTCAGAACCTTGGAATTTTGTAAAGTTGCCTTCGACCACCTGTGCNCCAAAGTGGAGACAAGGGATCTCTTTTTGCTCCTTCATCTCCAAGGTTTGTTCTTCACAAAGAGGAACAGAGAGCCATTGNTTCCTTCAGAAACTCATNTTCTTCCTTTACATTTGAAGTCTCCATTCTCTTCAAACTCCTTCAATATTCAATGTCCCTTTCGGGTAACAAGAAGGCTAAGTCATACCATCATGCTAATATAATCACAGAACAATAAAGCCCCACCCTGGTCACTGACCTTGGGTGTTTCCTAAACCCTTAGCCATTTGTACTTATCAGAAACGGGAGGTGAGGTGAATTAACTCATTAATTTTACCCACTGAGTTTCGCTTTCAGAGAAACATTTAATTTTAAATATCAACAGAAATCTTTGTGTTGCCAGCATATGCTGGAATAATTAATAAGCTAATGTCAGTGTTACCTTGGATGAAAATAAGATACCCCCCAGTGTTTAGACATGAAATGACAAGTACCTAAAGCATAATCCTTCATTAATTTTGTATGAATTTATAACCATCAGTATAGATGCATTAGAGAGTCTGCCACTTCCCAGGGGTCTTGTTAACTTTTGTTCTTTTGTTGTTAAAAGACAGCATCTTTGCCCTTACTTTATCTATGGATTATATATAAATATATTCACATATAAAATATCTTTACATATTTTAGCACATGGTATCTATATGCTAATAGCAAAAATATGTNATATTGAAGTAAATCAAAGCGGATCCATTGGATGTCTTAACAGATCACAGCAAATTTGAAAACAAAAAAGTAGAATTTACATTTTGTCTTGGTGTCTCAGGATGTGACTCCTTAACTTCAGGTTCTTCCTGCTTACATTTTGTATAATTTTTCGCCAGCTTACTAAACCTCTTTCAGAGACCAGTTAGTTTTATATATACAGCCATATGTGTGTGTACACATATATGTAAAATGTGTATGTTAAAATGTCTGTATATATCTATACTATATATGTATGTGTACAAACTTATAGTTTAATGTATTATTTTACTTACTGAAACGAAGTATAAGCTACTTTGGGGTAAAAGGAGTATTTATTAAGTGTTATTCACATATGTTTTAATGCATTTATTTTAATCTAAATACAGAATCTTCAGTAAGGTACAATTTACTTTTTCCAATGTTTTGGTGTGCATATGACATCGAAAACATCCTTGGCACTCACCAAATGTTAACCAATGCCCGTATGAACNGTGATGAAATTTTACTTCTGACAACTTCTAGCAAAGGCTGAAGGCGTGTTGTTCAGCACATTTCATAACTGAAACAGGAGAAGCATTTGGTGAAGCTAGGGTTTCGATTGCTAAGCATCAGGGAACTGTGTGATGTTCCAGCACACAGCTGCTCTATTCAGTTTCTGCACAATATTCTNATAACTGAGACAACAGTACCAAATGAAATTTTTTAAAATTCACTAAAAACCTTTTTTAAATTAATTAATTAATTTGTTTATTTATTTTACATCCCAGCTGAAGTTTCCCCTCTGTCCTTTCCTCCTAGTGCCACCACCACCCACCTCTCCGTTTCCACCTTCCAACCCACTCTTCCTCCACTTCTGTTTAGGAAAGGGCAGGTCTCNCGTGAGCATCAACAAAACGTGGCTTATCAAGCTGCAGTAAGACTAAGATTTCCCATGTATTAAGGCTGGGCAAGATGACCAAATATGAGGAGTAGGGTCCCAAAAGCCAGTAAGAGAGTCAGAGACAGCCCTTGTCCCACTGTTAGGAGTCCCACAAGAAGACCAAGCTACACAACTGTCACATATATACAGAGTGCCTACATCAGTTAGGCTCCCTTGTTATTGGTTCGGTCTCTGTGAAGCCAGGTTAGTTGATTTTGTGAGTTTTTTGTGGTGTCCTTGACCCCTCTGGCTCCTGCAATCNTTTCTCCCCCTCTTCTGCCGGATTCCCTGAGCTCCACCTAATGTTTGGTTGTGGGTCTGCATCTGTTTCTATCTGTTGCTGGATGAAGCCTCTCTATCTTGATTTCCTAAAAACTAACAGGTGCTTTGGTAACCTGCTTGTCATATAATTTGTTAAAAATAAATCTTTTGGGATCAGAGAGTCGAAGTTCAAACCTTATCTCTGAAATGATAAAAAAAAAGTTTACAGAAGAAATGGCATATATCAAATGCAATGCACTCCAGGACTAGAGCACCAAGAACATTCACTAAATCCCATTAGAAATATTTGTAGTGGTAGAAGAGATAGAATACAAATGCTGGNATACAGAAAAGGTACTTAGTATTTATTTTCAAACATAAAATATGAAAAAAAAATCCATAGCACATTTGAAAATTAAAATTAGAATTTGCATTTTGTTTTGGAGTTTCAGGATGTGACCCCTTAATTTCAGGTTCTTCCTGCTCCCATTTTGTGTGGCTTTCCCCAACTCACTAAATTCTTTGAAACACAATTTGGTTAGACATACATATATGTGAATGTATGTACAATATGTATATATATATAGTGTATGTGTATATAAATTTTATTATAGTATTTTACTATAAATATTGGAAGGAATTATAAACTACATTGTAATAGGAAGAGTATTTTTAAGGTTATTCATGTATATTTTAATGTGCTTATTTTAATATAACAGATTCTTCAGGAAAGCTACAATTTACTTTTATCCAAATGGAAAACCAAAAGCAGAAACAGCAAACCTCAAGGGAATTACTGTAAGAAATCTTCTTCTGATGTGAAATTACATTTCATTTTAATCTTAAAAGCTTTAGAGGCTTTGCATCATATTTCACAGATCAATATTCCAGAAATATTCTAAGACACTGATTCAGAAATTCAAACCATAAAATATATCATGTAATAAAGACCAGTTTCAAATTGTATACATTCTGTAGGATTTCTAAACAAATTATTTAGAAAAATATCTGAAATGTTATGCTTAAAAAACCCTCAGAATTTCAGAACAATGTCTTCAGTTTGAACTTACAAATTTGTATGTGTGCTAACATATATGTTTGTGTCAGTACAGATGAAAACGACATGAAGGAGACACACTCAATTATGAATACACTACCTCTGCCACAAGGAATAGAAGCTAAGGGTATTTTTAAAAGATTTATATATATATATATATATATATATTGTATATGTAATATAAAATAAACATTTTATTTCCTATTTATTTATTGATTAAGTATTTAGAAAAGCTATTTCCATTGCCTTGGTTGCCACCACAAGACCCTATTATTGAGAAGGTATCACACATTTAAGCTGCATGTGGGGAGAAATTAGTCTCCAACTGACTGGGAAACTTCCACCCTGCTGACTAGCTCCCATGGTACCCAAAGGTGCCATGCAGACTGCGGGGGGAGAAAAGACACTGTCTTCCTCAGCACTGGACCCTAGGTATGACGATATGACACCTTACTGACTGACCTGCTGAACAAAGTCCACCTGTTCCATAGCGACAGGGCTATTATGGGATAACTAACGGTTTTCTGATTGGATTTCAGACCTACTCCTTGGACATATTCTGCCTGGCACGGTAACCCTGGTCACAGCCCCTTGGGGAGAATCTGCCAGGGTTATTTCAATTAATGGTAATATGGTCAAGTTACCTTCTGTATATGGTTATGCCTGTAAACATGGGCTGTTCTCAACCTTGCTCAAAAAAAGCTTTTCTTTGCAATGCAGAGACCCATAACTAATTAAAAGTGTTGAGAACAAAAGACTGGGTGCTTAGCCCTAAATGGAACATCTTTATCAATCCTCCACCCCTACACAAGATCAAGCTAGAGACTGAAAAAGATCCTTAAGCCCCACCCCTTTCTGAGAAGCTATTGGCTGAGACAGCTTCTGAGAGAATTGTTTTAGTCTTAAAAGCTTTAGAGGCTATTGGTTGATTTCCTATGTTCCAGTGAATAGCTACACACCCATGCACACACAGGCAGCAATAATGGGACTTAGTGGGTTACCAAAAGGAAGGAAGAGGAATTATGGGCTGGATATAAGCATATTTCATTGCATAAATGTGTGAAATTCTCAAAGACAAAAATAATATATCCATGTATTATTTCACAGTTAAAAAAAACAGAAATCAAGAGACACTGTATTTAATATTAATTAAGAAACAGGAGTCAATCTTTGTTAATAACTTCAAATTATAATATCACATTTGAGTTTCTAATATTGGTCAGGTAGGCTTTCTGAAAGGTTTGGAAACTTTCAGCTTTAAAACTAAAAGCTCAATGGTTGGATACAAAATCTACATTCAAGAAGGCAAACATTCCAGCAATAACATTATCTCAGTTAACATGGAATCTTGTGAGTATACATAAATAGCTGATTTGTTCACTCTTCTACATCTGTATGAATATGGCACTTGGGAAAAGATACAATCATTAGAGTTGGGACTGTCATCAGTAAAGCCATGTCCATTGGTAAAATGAAGTGACTGATCGAACATCCTCATAATATCATGCTCCAGCTTGAATGTGTGATTATGTGTAAACATAGATTTCCGTGTGTGCAGCATCCATTATTCCAGAGAGCTATTGTTGTAGATACACATCCTCTACACAGCACACACAGCACAGTGTTGTAGATACAATATCCTCCACAATAGCATAGCAAAGTGTTGTAGCTACACACCCTCCACACAGCACAACACAGCACAGTGTTATAGATACTCATCCTTCACACAGCACAAAACATCACAGTGTTATAGATACTCACCCTTCACACAGCACAGCGTTGTAGATACACACCCTCCACACATCACAGTGTTGTAGATACATACCCTCTACATAGGACAGCACAGTGTTGTAGATACACACCCTCCACACAGCACAACCCAGTGTTTTACATACACACCCTCGATATAACAAAACAGAGTGGGTCAGGACAAGAAAAGAGATGTTTGCAGTGGTATTAAGAGAGGTGTTGGGCTCTCTGATTGTCTTATCTCACTCGCCCTAACTGATTAGATATATCTAACTATATTTTAACACCTCTGGGCAGTCCTTCTGTCACCCATTCTGCCAGTTAAAAAGTCACACAGTCTAGGGCTGAAGTGATGACTCAGTGATTAAGNGTCCTTACTGCTCTTGCANGGGACAAAACACGAGTGTTTAGTCCACATTGTGACAGTCTATGCAATTACATCTCACGANAGAACTTTCTTTCCAGTAGGTGAAATAGGATTTAATGGAACCATGCAAATCTATGATGGTGAACACTCTGTTTTAACCTCCTTGTAGAACAGAATGGGATGGATTGTCTACTATTTGTGTTTTCAATCTGACTTACTGTCTGTCTAATAACCTCACAATGAAACACTGCCAGTTATGATTTTTCAGTGATTTTTAAATTAAATTCTTTTCAGGGGTTTACACGTTCATAGCCACTTTGAAGTGGAAGACTCTGCATTAAATGTGGCAAGACAGATGCAATATAAGATGCAGCCCCTTCAATACATACACACACATACACACACAAACACACACACACACTATCTCTCATGCATGCACACACTCACACACTAACCACAAACACATGCATGCACTAATTTGTGCATATACACACATCACTGACAGAGTAATTAAAGCTAATATGACTGTTATTTACAAATATATGAACATACATTACATATATAGTCACATATGCCATGAACCTGTGTTGTTATCTCAATACATTGTATGTACTTCTGTATGGAGAGAATGCTACTGCCTTTTTAAAAAGTTATTTTAAAACAATATGATTTAAGATTAGCATTAGGATGTATTTGTTCAGGGAGTGGTTGGGTTTTTCATCTGTTTGTTTCCTGGTGTATCTCACAATACCTAGAATAATGTCTGGTGCATAATAGATGCTCAATGAAATATTTATTGAGTCAATTATTACTATTATAAATTAGTCAATCATTATTCCAAATAGGGTTACCTCCGATTGCCTATACCCCTCAAACTTTAAGATTTGAAGAGTTTTTCTTCCCTGTGTTGATAAAAAATGCTGGCAATAGGTGTGAACACATGATTCATTGCCACTTGATTCATTCACGGGCTTCCATTTTTTTTTTTCATGGTTTAATGAGACAGGGAGTGCTGCCTGGTTTTATGTCAACTTGATGTGCAAACTAGAGTTATTTGAAAGGAGGGAATCTTAATTGAGAAAAATGTCTCCATAAGATACAGATATTAATTAGCTA